>ML786445.1:384466-423302 GCA_009831015.1 Picea engelmannii | reverse complement strand
CTTATCCCTGTTTCGATTGAATCACTTTTGATTCTGTTTAATTTAAATGATAAACTCATTTGAACCATTAGTGATTTGTTTTTAATGTTTATTAAAAGAAAATTGGATTGGATTATTTTGAAAAGATTTCATTTGATTTCTATCTAGTCCTGTATGTTATTTTAGACTAGCTACAGAATCAGATGATTCTGTAGCTAAGTCTGTAAGATTAGATTTTTATTGTTTTGTTACTGAAATATCTTTCTAACTTGATATTTTTGGGCTATTGCAGATGAATTCGAAATTGCAATGGATTTGATGAGCAGTTAGGGGATATTTGAAATATTTCACTTGCATTTTAGTTTCCTAGTTTAGTTGATTTTGGGAATATCTTCCTAGATTATGTAAAATAGTTTGATATTATCCACAAGGAGGTTTTACCCTGTGGAGAGACTTATAAATACCTATCATTTTTTTAATAATGAACATCCTTATTCATGGGAGAACAAGGATATGGAGTTTTAATACAGACTGAGGCAGAATTTGGTGTTTTGTTACAGCTTTAACTTCTCATTATATCAATATTTTGTTTCATGTTATGTATATCAATTTGTATTTGGTTAATGACTACTTTAGCTATCTTAATCATGTGCAAATGATATAATTTAATCATTGTCATCCATATCTAGTTTCTTCTAAGTGTATAAAAGACATAACAATTGTTGAATTCAGTTTGTGAATGACAGGTTTATCTTCTTCATAAATTGAATTGTAAAGTATAAGTTTTTGTATAACAGGTTTCCCTTATTGCAGAGATTTATAAATCATAAAATTGTTATGATTTTTTATGTCTTGTTTATCCTGTAAACCACTCCAAGAGCAGCGCAGCCAATCGTTTACGAAAAGCTTCTGGATCAACCGGTGTGAGTTTCCTTCCTCCGACCAGCTTCGAAGTCATCATACGCAGGACAAATTTGGAGCGTTTCCAGGTCAGTTAGTCATATGTTTGTTTAGTATATTATTAGTAGTTTAGTTAGATATATATATTTGTGTTTAGTATATTAGATTGTTTAATTTCAATAAGTTTTATTTCTTGTTTATAAATCATAAAATCATAAAATATCTCTAGTTGTCTTAGGACAAAAATCAAATGAGTTTTACAGGTTTTATTTAAATATGTCAATTGTGTATATTGTATATTTGTGAATAAGTTGTAATTCAACTGGTAGTTAGACGGTTAGTTGTTAGAGTTAGTGTAACAATAATTAGTAGATTGTATTTATATAGTTAGTATAGTATTAGTTAGTAGTTTGTATATTTAGATAGTATATTACTTAGTTTGTTTAATAATTAGATTAGTGTATAAGTTTGTTTTATTTAGTTTTAGTTAGTTTGTGTTGATTAGTTTTATATAGATTAGTTAGTTTAGATTAGTTTTCTATTTGTTTTTCTTAGGACCTTAGAGAGGCCAACGGAGCCATTAAACCCATCAGGGTGGTTCATTCCAAACGGCTTGGGTTATTTAGACAACCCCGGACCGGTTCCACTCTCTCAATTGACAGACGAACAATTTCGTCCGTCAACAAATGGAGCTAGAAGTAGGGCACGAATGTAATTAATGGCATGAGGTGGTCGCAAGACTCCTCCTCCACCTAATTGTGCACCTATAGTGACTAGAATCCATTCACAAGATAATATTCCCCCTCAAACAACAACTACTTCAACCGACAATCCACAGATCACAGTTGAGCCAACAACCCCTAATCCTATAGGTGGTGATATCCAAGAGATCGTTCGTCAACCTCTTATCAAAACACACAGTGCCTTAGCTAGTTTAAGGCGACCAAACCGCCCGTGGGGTCAACCTTTAGACTTCTCTGATATCAGAGAATAGTTAGGTGACACTAACCTCACTGTAAATCCTACAGATCCAAACACAAATCCTGCTGCAAGAGGATCTAGGATACCTCCTTCACCACCTCCCTTGTCTCCTTCCTCTTCTGAAAGAGATTCCTCTTCTCACGAAGGCAATCCACCTTCTCAGCCTTCCACACCCACTACCCCAATGGCAAATCAAAACAATCCTGCTAGACCCTGGTTGGACCAGGATGCTATAGCTATACCTGGAGCCCAACACCTTTTACCTAAGCACTCGGAGAAATGGATTCCTAAGTTTGATCCTGATTCAAAACAGATAGCTAAAGATCATATCAAAAAATTTATGCTAGCCATCAGACTCCGTAATTTTTAACATGAATACGTTGTCTGTAGGTTGTTCCCTTACACTTTTGAGGGTAATGCGTCCACTTGGTACTTTTCCCAACAACCTCATACCATAGTGTCTTGGGAAAAGTTTGAGTCATGCTTTTTGGAAAAATTCGGAGATGGTAAACCTCTGGAAGTATTAGTCATGGATCTTTTGAGCTTAAAAATGAACCTAAAAGAAAAAGTTAAAGATTTTAATCAAAGATTCTTAACGCTTAAAAATCGAATCCATGCAGATTCTATGCCTACTAAGAGTCTTGTAATATATTACTACACTAAAGCTCTACATCAAAGTATAGCTATTTGGGTTAAACGATCTAAAAAGGCCACGTTGTTAGAAGCCTTCGAAGAGGCTACTCAGATTGAAAAAGACATACTTAGTCTTAAGGACTCTTCTAGCAATGAAACTGAGACTATTTCTTCTTCTAAAAGGAAGATTGAAATTCTCCCAAGACCTACACAAAACAAAACACAACCTGAAATCTCTGATTTAGAAAATTTAACCAAAGTTGTACAAAAATTGTCTAATCAAGTTATAGATTTAAAAAGGTCGACTGAGGAAGCTTCTTCAAGTAAAGGACCCTACAAACCTACTTTCCGAAATCCTTTTCCCACCAACTGACCTAATATAAACCCCGAAGGCTTGAACCTAGAAAGTTTGCAATGCGCTCTCCAGACAATTCTAGGAGCCCAAGATGACTTGATGCCTCCTGAAATCCCTCAAGAGGAATTCGAGCAGGAAACAGCTCAAGAAGAAGAGTCTTCTCCAAACATCTTTGGACACTTCTCGGATAGCATCTTTCAAGCTAACTTCGAGACTGTTCACCCTTACAACACTAGGAGTAAGACATCAAACAAACCTGCTGTCGAGAACACTACAACTTCACCTCCAAGGCCATCTAAATAAGTAGAAACTAAACAATGTAATGCCGGCCCTAAATTAGATTATGATGTTGTTTAAGATCTTAAAAAATTATGGGCTAACATTTCTATTTATGAGTTGTTGAAGTTTCCATTTTTGTTACAGAAGATGTTGCAAAATATTTCAGAAAATGGCAAGAATGGTAATTCAAATGGTAATAAGGTTGTGCAAAGTAAAGCTCTGCAGAAGAATTCCACAAAAAATAATCATGATCCTAAAGATAAAGGAAGCCTTCCTGTAGCACCTGTAAATAATGTAAATAATGTAAATAACGGAAATAATGTAGATAAAGTGAAATTAGAAACCACGAGTAAGAAACCACAAGCTACTACTCTAAGTACTCGCAAGAATGTACCTCCTTTTCTTTTAACTTTCAAAATATTCAACAAAAATGTGCATAATTGTATGGTTGACTCAGGAGCTTCGTCAAATGTGATGCCTTGGTTTGTCTGCCAAAAGATTAACGCTGATGTAGAACCATATTCTTTGAAAATCATACAACTTGATCGAACAAATGTTAAAGTTATAGGCGAACTGAAAAATGTATTGATTATATTATCGTCTAACCCAAAGGTTCATTAGGTTATTGATATAATTGTGGTGGATATTCCAGAAGTTTATGGTCTGTTTTTTAGCAGGGATTGGTTGGAGTAGCTACATGGTTACTTCGCAACGGGCTGGTCTCACTTATGGCTTCCAGAAAACAGTAAGCCCAAAAAGACCAGGGTGAATCGTGAGCGTTACCTCAAGTTCACGGTAACAAACTTGAATGACCCCAATGAACCATACACACCTCCTACTGATTCACCTGAAGCCCAAGGGATGGACACCTTCTTCGGAAATTTCATGGCTGAGGTTTCACCTATCAACAATCCTGAACAACAATCCGAGATCATAGCATGTATGAAACCAACAACTTCCATGCGATAGTCTCATGAGCCCGATGGAAATCAAATTTGGTCTCTATATTTCGATGGTTCCAAGTCTAAAGAAGGAGCTGGTGCAGGCTGCATCATTATCGATCTGGCAGGTAACAAGACATTATTGTCTTGTAGGATAGAATTTGAATGTACTAACAATACTGTAGAATATGAGGCTTTACTGCAAGGTCTCAGAAAAGCCTTGGACATGCACATTTAAAATCTGGTTGTATTCGGCAACTCTGAGATAGTGGTTAGGCAGGTAAGAGATTCTATACACTGTCTTTCCCCGCATCTCAAACGTTACCAGTCTGAGGTATGGAGTTTAATGAACAAATTTTTTTCTTTTAATATAAATTCCATTCCTAGATTAAATAATGTTGAAGCAGATCTACTAGCTAATGTAGCCTCTAAACTTCTTCCTGTAGAAGGCTTATCCCCAAACGCATTCTCCGTGGAGCTATTGTTTCGACCATTTGTTCCTAACAATATCACAAACTGGAGAGTATTTGACGATGATCAGCATATCATTAAATTTTTGCACGTGGAAGAAACCTTTCAAGGCACTGTGATAGATGAACAAACGCACGGCGACAATTTGCACGACTTTACGGTAATACCTAATCCGAAATCTCCTGAAGCTCTATCGGACATGGTAAATTTCATACCCAAATATGTTTTTATATTAGAAAAGTTTTATGATTTTGAAGATAAATTTAAAAAGATGGTCAATTGCAAAACCAATAGTTCCTCATTGTCTTATGAAAAAGTCAATTTAGGGACTAGCGAAAATCCTCAGTGTATCAACTTAGGCTTGGGATGTTCTAGACAAGAAAAAGCTTCTTTTGTTAAATTATTTAAAGAATTTAAGGATGTCTTTGCATGGACTTACGATGATCTTAAAACGTTCGATCCTAATATTATACAACATGTCATCTCGATGAAGCCCCAAACCTTACCCTTCCAATAGAAACTGAGGAAAATGCATCCTAAACTAGAACCAACCATACAAAAAGAATTGAATAAAATCCTAAGTGCTAAAATAATTTTTCCTGTTAGACACACTCAATGGGTATCCAACCTCGTCCCGGTTCGGAAGAAAAACAGGGAAATTCGACTTTGTGTCGATTTCTGAAACCTCAACAAAGCGTCTGACAAAGATAATTATCCTGTCCCACCCATGGAACAAATCATTCAACAAGTATCTGGTTCCAAGAGGCTATCCTTACTGGATGGTTTCTCTGGGTACAACCAAGTCTTGATGTCTCCGCCAGACCAACTAAAAACTACCTTCCGTACCCCGTGGGGCACTTATGCTTATCGCAAAATGCCCTTTGGATTGATTAATGCTGGTGCTACCTTTCAGAGATCAATGGACATTTCTTTTATAGGCTTAATCAATCACTCTATAGTAGTCTACTTAAATGATGTGATCGTTTATTCTAAAAACAAAGACGATCATCTAGCTCACTTACGAGACATTCTGCTGCGATGTCGTAAATACGGCATCTCCTTGAACCCCAAGAAGTCCATCTTTGCAGTAGAACAGGGTAAATTACTAGGATTCATTGTGTCTAGTGATGGAATGATTATTGACCCCGAGAGGACTCAAGTCATCTCTAAAATCCCCCTACCTACCTCCAAAAGATCCATGCAGTCTTTCCTAGGCCAGATTAATTGCGTGAGAAGATTTATCCCCAGCTTCTCCGAAATGGTCAGGCCTCTCTAGAATCTGATTAAGAAAGACACCCAATATCACTGGGGACCTATAGAAAACCAAGCTTTCAATGCTATAAAGAAGGCCATAATAGATGCTTCGTCTCTCATGAGCCCTGATTTCTCTCAAGATTTTACACTCTATACTTTTGCCTCTGATCGTTCCTATGCTGCAGTCCTAACTCAGAAGAATTCCGAGAACAATGAAGTACCCATCACCTTTATGAGCTCTTCTTTCAAAGGTGCTGAACTTAACTACCCAATGGTCGATCGGCAAGCCTACACTTTTTTTAAGGCAGTTAAGCATTTCCGATCATATCTTTTGAAGTCAAGGACAAAGGTCATTATCCCCTACCCTGTTGTAAGGAACATGTTAGTGCAAAAGGAGTTAGGAGAGAAAAGAGCCAACTGGGTCACCTCCTTGCATGAGTATGACTTAGAAATCACCCAAGCACAGATTGTGAGAGGCCAAGGATTGTGTAAGTTGGTAGTTGATTCAGAAACTGAACATCAAGAAGATAGTGATACATCAAATCTAGAACAACGCGATCAGAGTTTGATTTGTTGTGCACAAAACCTCGTAAGCCCTTGGTACGACGATATTAGATACTGTCTTGAACATGGATCAGCGTCCCATCACCTTGACCCCACCAAAAGAAGAGCGTTGAGACTAAAGTCTGCCTCCTTTATTCTAGTTAACGGTATACTGTTTTGTCAGAATTTTGACGGCATACTGATGCGTTGTCTCGAAAAAGACAAAGTAGAAAAAGTCTTTCTTGAATTGCATGCAGGAGAAGATGGTGGTCACTTTGGTGGTGACACCACTGCTCATAAGGTTTTAAGAGCTGGTTACTATTGGCCCACGCTTTTTAGGGATGCCCATGCCTTGTGTCGTAAGTGTACCATTTGTCAGAAAGCATCAGGGCGATTGCAAAAACCAGCCTTCCCCTTGCAACCCGTTTCAGTCGATTCTCCTTTCTAGCAATGGGGCCTTGATATCATAGGTCCTATTAACCCTCCATCCTCACAACAACACAAGTATATTGTGACAGCCACTGATTACTTTACTCGATGGTCTGAATCCATCGCACTAAGAACTATTAACACAAGTCAGGTGATTGCTTTTCTAAACTCAAATATCATCACTCGTTTCGGTATCCCTGATTGTTTAGTCTTTGATAATGCTTCATAATTTTCTTCTCTAGAGATGAGTGATTTCTCTTTGGAGAAAGGAATAAAGATGAAATATTCTTCTATTTACTATCCCCAGGGCAATGGCTTAGCATAATCAACTAACAAGAACTTGATCAAAATTATCAAGAGAACCGTGGCTGAAAATCACAAGAACCGACACAATGCACTGATAAATGCGTTGTGGGCTGACAGAGTAACACCCAAAGTCGCTATAAGTAATTCCCCCTTTTTCTTTTTTATGGTAGAGAAGCCATTCTGCCACCTCACATTCTTCTTCCTTCGCTTCAATTGTCACAAAAAGTCCAAGAAGAAGATTGCCCCCCTTTAGAAAGCCGCATTAATTCTTTGATGAAGTTAGAAGAAGTAATAACCCAAGATAAGAGTAAGTTAGACCAACATCAACAACTGATTAAAAGCTGGTTCGATTATAATTCTGCTTCTAATAGGAATTTTGAAGTACGCGATCTCGTCTTAAAGTGGGACAAACCACACGAAGGGAAGGGTGAGCCCACCAAGTTTCAAAATTTATGGCTTGGGCCATTTTTTATTGCTGAAAAGTTGGGTCCTAGTTCCTTTCAATTGCAGAATCTTGAAGGGCAGCTTGACACCTATCCGGTGAATGGCCAAGCCCTGAAAAGATACTTTTCTTGATTATTACCCTTGTATATTATGTAAATATTTCCTTTTGTTTTTTTTTTGTTTTTTTTCCCTTGTTTTCGTTTTTGGATTTAATTTGATTGATCAGTTTTTTGTGTCGAAAGATATGCATACCTGTGCACTCAGCCATTCAGACAAAGACCATGGGAAAATTTCTTCACTGAAATAACTTTTGAAAGATTGTATGAACATCAGTGATATATTTCTAACTGATATTTATGTTGCAAATTTTGTTGCTTGAAAGAAGTTTACTAATTTCAATCTCTGAGCAAATTTTGTCATGATCATCAATTATATTTTTACGCTGTCCCTTTTCCGTAAAGGAATGACTCAAAAGGATGTCTCCCTGTCGTAGTAAGTTGTTTTGTAAATAAAACATTTCTGTAGCTGAATAAAGGAAAGTGTCAAAAAATTCTGATGAGGTCTAAAAAATATGATAAAATATCAGAATTTTCAGCGTCACCCAACTCAGCTATCCATAAAAGAAAAACAAGATAAAAATATTAATAAGAGTTGTGGGAAGTGTTTGTAAACTTGTCGGGATACTGAACAAGTCCACTGGCAGTGGGTAAATGCATGCATGACACCAAGACAACTTCGTCGGGGTACTGAAAAGGCCTGCTGGCGGCGAAGTAATGTCGGGTACACGAAAATCTGTAATTTTTTTTTATAAGAAACCTCTTTAAAGTCCTTTATTCTGACCTAAAACTTCTTGACAGGATACAGATGTCTGAGTGGGTTAAATGGCAACCCTGTCGAGGCTATGGACGCCTACTGGCAATAGTGGCCATGCCAACAGTATTGAAGATTTTGTCATAAATATCGTGACTTGCTGATCTTAAGACTGTTATTAGTTTTCATCTTTTAAAACATCATTGGAAAAGATGGTAAATGATGATATTTGTACGATTTTCTGATTGTTGTTTTTGAGTTGAAATTTTCTTTGCTTTCCTAATATGAATTTATTTCTTTTAACAGAGATAACTGCTTCTCCCAGTGTGTCACCATTGTTGGAAGCCAATTTAATTTTTTCCATTGCCCTATAAGTTGCCTACACCTATGTCTCCTGAACTTCAAATTGTCATCGCATTTTGCAAATAGACGATATTTTCATTTCTTGCGACACTTGCAAATTGGTCTCAATTTAGTTTTCACGACTGTAAGCGTGAAAACTCCTCCATCGTTATTTGAACTGTCATGATCTTCTCATTGATATTCTGAAAGGCACTTACCTTTGGTTTATTATTGTGTGGCTAAATGAATGTTCAAACTATGCCTATTTGGACATTTTTGGTTGCATAACTTAAAAAGCATTGAGCATATAGATTTATATTGTTTTGGACTTGCCTAGTCATCAGATTGCATAGGGGTCATGGTTTATTTTGTTTTTATATGATGTGATCCTTATTATTTATTTTTTGTAAGTAAGAGAGGGGAGAATCTTTCTATTCAGTCCATGGAAAAGAGTACAAAGTAATACATTGACTTGCGGGTGGGAAAGACCCCCCAGAAAGAGAACAGGGGATCATTTGTAACTAGCCTATGCTAAAGTAGATCCAGATGAAACAATACAATAGAAGGAGAAGGATCGGATCATTGTGTTTGCCAATGAGGATCCTTTCTACCTTTTTTTTTGCGAACATCAATCCAACCGGAGGAGCTGGTAGGCTCAGCGGCCTTTACCACCAATGCCAAATGGTTTGAGGAAGTGTCAAAATCTTGAGCTGCTGAATTCCATGGTGCTTCTTTGTCGCTGTCTGAGTTGTCTGATTCATGAGGTCTCTTCTGGGTCCCTGGGAGTGATGCTGAGATCATGATTGTTTCATTTGTTTCCCCCTTATCGTGAGGTGGGTGCAAGGATTTAGTTGCGGGAGTTGGAGTCACGGCTTCTGAAACTACAGGAATCTGTGTCGAGGCTACACGCTGGTGTTTTGGGTTGACAGATGGCTACTGATCAAAAGTTGGGGTCTGCGAAGGCATTGAGGAAGTCGAAGGAGTTGGAGCATCTTTGGGAGGTTGCTTGTTGTCAAAGGAGGGGATCGGGCAGCTTTTGTGAGATTTCGGTCCTTGCCAACCATTGGCTCTTTTTCGTGCTCCAGAAGTTGTGGGAGGGGTGGGGGAAAGAGGACAAGTTGCTTGGAGGTGCCCTGTTTGCTGACAGGAGCGACATCTGAAGGCGGTGTTCTCATAATCGACCATCTGTATGAAAGGATCACCATCACCCCAATCTATAAGAATCCTATCCGGAAGCCCTTGACTGAGGTCAATTTCCACGCAGATGCGGGCAAAAGTGATGAATCCTTTCGATATTCTGTCTTTGTCTATCTTGATAAATCTGCCCAATGCGTTGCCCAGTGTGGGTAAAAAATATGCAGAATAGAAATGCAGGGGTAGATTGGGTAGTCTTACCCATACCGGTGTAGTCATGGCTGTCATGGTCAGTGGATTGAACTCCGGGAACCATCGCTGCATGGAGAGACCAGATCTGCCCCAAAACCAAGGACCCTGCTCTAGTATGCGCTGACATTCGGCTTCGGTGGAGAAGTTGACGATGAAGAATCCCTTGGAGCAGAAGAATAGCTCATGACCCTCCGACCAGATCTTGTTAACCCATTCCTTTAGCGCAGGGGCTGAGGGCCAAAGTCCGTTGAAGCGGCAAATGAGGGCTTTGGCCTGGTAGAGAAAGGCATATCCATAGACTTGGGGGTCTTCGATTTCTGCTGTTGGAGGTTCTGCACACTGCTCCACAATGAAGGCGCCTCCAAAGGGCTCCTGTACTTTTGAAGCTTCTGCCTAGAGCTTTGAAGGAGCGGAAGTCCCTGATTTCACAGCCTGCTTGTAAGAGCTTGGATGGATCACTGAAGGCGCTCCTCCACGCAACCGAGAAGTGAGAGAAACGGTTGCGTTTTGTAGGTCTCCGTAATCTCGTAGCAGAGAGCCATCTCCAAGCTGCCGGCCTTCGAAGATTAGTTGTTGGAAACTAGGCAAAATCCCTGTGGCATGGTGGATTTGGGTTTTGAGCTCAGAGACAGAGTGTGAGTCTTGAACCTGCATACAGAGAGAAGATCCGGCAATGGTTTTGATGAAAAGGGGAAAGCTTGTCGTGACCTCGGAGCTAGTCTTGCTTTTATGGAGGTTAAGGCAGCGGCGGCGACGGCTAGGGTTTAGCTCTTGCTGGTTCACCTCGGCCCTGCACAGGACCGTCGCTTCTTTCTCCCCGTTAGGGTTCCGTATCATTTGCATGACCCTCACGCAGTCGCTCAGTGATATCTTGGGTCCTGGGCCGATTAGAAGCTTGCTCACCCAGCCGTGTAAACCGAGGGTGACTTCGCCGTCGGGGCTCTGAAGCATCTGGTCCATTCCCTGGGGGCCGCGGGAGGTGCAGAGGAGTCGCACGTCGGCTTTGGCGGCCGAGAGGTTGGTCTTCTGAGTGATTGGGCCTTGGGTTTTCTGCTCCTGCTCCCTTATTCTGAAGAATGGCCTCCCGAGCTCATCAAATGCCAACGCCATTCCCTCGTGAGCGTGGCTGTAGTTGACGGATGCATAACCGTGGGGGTTCCTGCTGATCTAATCTCTGCCAATGCTATCTGAAGGGACGAGGGCCAACTGACTGAAGAAGTCATAGCGCTTCCCTTGGGTGGCGGTGGGATCCAGATCTCCCACGTACAGAGAGGCGCTCAGAAGAAACGTCGCCGCCTGTTGCTGCTGATCGGGGTTCGGCTTCAGCGCCATGGCTTCGATCCCGTCCAAGCTAGGGTTCGTCAATTTCCTTAGGAGAAAACTGGATGTGATCCTTATTATTATAATCTCTTGGCTTGTCAAATTTTATGAAATCGATTGTCACAATGTTTTATAAACGTTTGATTACACACTTATACGATGACACATATTTAACTTTTGGTTTGATTTCACATTGAACATTCATGGTTTGAAATAATACATTGGCGCATTGGTATATCATCCATCATTTGATTCTTGGGTTGGACGATTAATATGGTTTGAACTATGTTTTGATTGATTGAATGGAGGCTGTACTTTGCCATTACTATTATGCATGGTGGTGAATAATCCCACCACCCGCGTACGCACACATTAATGCCTCCCCTTTGATCGTTCGTAGTTGTTAGCCCAAACGACATTGCTCGTGTGTGTTGTTGTTTTCAATCCAAACCCTGACCATGTGCCCGCACATTGGCTCTAGTTGTAAGGGTTGAACCCAATGGTAGCCAGGCTCTGTTGATGTTCGACAATGCTCATAGTGACCTTGAGGAATTTGTATGGCTCCCGTTCATACAAAAGTTTGATGGTTTTAAATCCCTGCGTGGCTCGGCAATTCGCATTAACCTTTGATGGTTGTCGAGCCAAGGTCGGGGATGTCCAATTGGAAATTGACGAGCAATTTCTCAGTTTAGCTATAGGTCTTCCTGCCACTGGACAATGATGGTGCAAGAATTGCAAAGTGGAAGAGGTCTCGTGGATACTTCTCTTCCAGTCGCGTAAGGTTAGCTCCTGTGACAAAGGTTTTCCCGCGAATATGCTCAAGCAACGTTGGCAAGATTTGCGGATGATAACCAAACAATTTATCAACTGCGAAGGCCAGTATGGGTTTATTTTCTTACACCACCTTCGTCTGCTTATGGTTTTCATGGGCTATGAGATTAATATGCCTTATTACTTACATAGGATCCTGTTTAAAATGTCTAAGAGATACAAAAGGAACCAGGCTGATAGCAGCCTTTTTCACTATGGGTTGATTAAAATGATTATTGTTTGTCATTTGGGGTTACACTGAGACTATTGGAACGATTTTATTACTCGCAATAATTTTGAGGATTCAAACCCACCACAGGTTGACAAACGTGTGGTGAGCGAGGGCAAGTCTGTACCCCCAGTACCCTACACTATTATGTTACCTAAACCCTTACCCGACTAACCTATCGACCTACCCCACTCTGTGACCAAGAATGTCGAAACTGTTAAACCCGAGGCTAAAAGGCCTAAATCCAAACCTACTGCGAACGCCAAAGGAAAAAAGAATGCCCGTCTAATTTCTCAAATGGCAAGGAACAAGCCAAAACCTCCTGTCAACCCTAACCCTATCATGGTGAGTGAAGACTCTGACTCAAAAGTGGAGCGTTACATGGCTAGTGAATACCCCTATTCGGAAGGTCTATGTGCCAAGCCCTCATACGAATTTGTGAAAAACCTACCACCTTGCTTGCAAAATGACCCTAATTACCCAGGCATTAAGCTGCCTTGTGAAACCCCCGGTGATTCATCAAAACCCTCTCCTGCTCTACCTCAACCTACTGTACCATCCTGTGATCAGTGTAGCTCATGGTTAGAGAGGTATTATCTTGATGTGCCAATGCTACAGTCCAGAATTCATTCTTTGGAGGACCAAGTTGCACGGCTTACCAGTCAAAAGGCGAAATTGCAAGCCACTGATAAGAAACAGAGAACGACGGGCTCAATTTTGTTTAAAAATGTGGAGTCAGCTACAATGGTCATGAATTCAAAATTGGCATAGCTCAAGCAGCCTCACTGGTATGTCTATCACCTGTTTATATAACAAACTCATAGCTCTGTTTACAGCATGGATTTTCTTTGTCACATAAGCATGCATTATGTACATAGTTTTGTTTTGATTTCCCAGTTTAGCTTTGACTAGATCTCCTTCGATTTGATTGATCATGGTATGGATTGGATTGGTTTAATTTAGCTTAAATTGGTTTCTCTGTTGTCGATTGAAACACAAGTTGTTTCTCGTATTCGATTCTGATCACAATCATATTTCATTTTGATTTCATGATATATTTGGTGATAATTGTGATATGGTTAACTGTTACGGTTTTATGAACATATGATTTTCGACCCAACTCGAATACAGTTTGGATTATGTTTAATATGATTCTGTTTTATATGCACCTAAATCGTGAATAGATACGAATCATAACAGTTATACCCAACCAGTTAGTTCACGTTGGTTGAATCCACCATGTTATTAGTTCGATTCATATTGCAATGAATATACTGTTTAAATTTGATTTGGGGAACGAAAGTGACTATACCCAGGATCACAATTTGTTTCTTTATTCAACTCAGTCACGATTTGTGTCGATTGTTGCCCAGTTTATGATTATCACTTCTGTTGATGGATGTGATCACTATTTGATCTTGTCTATTGACTGTGTAGCACTCAGCGATCAAAATCTATGGCGAAATTTGGTTGATGTTGTTATGAATGTTTTATTTGATCATAATCATACCGTCTTTCCATCTTTGTATTTGATTGAAACAACATGAATCTTATCCTACATTGTTATAGCCATAGTAATTGGATTATGATTGTGTTGGATTAGATCGTATCTCATACGATATGATTTACTATTAATTTCATTTGATATGAAACAATCTGGTTACAGTTTGACCCTATTTTATGGTAAAAGGAAATTAGAGCATTCTTATCCCTGTTTCGATTGAATCACTTTTGATTCTGTTTAATTTAAATGATAAACTCATTTGAACCATTAGTGATTTGTTTTTAATGTTTATTAAAAGAAAATTGGATTGGATTATTTTGAAAAGATTTCATTTGATTTCTATTTGGTCCTGTATGCTATTTTAGACTAGCTACAGAATCAGATGATTCTATAGCTAAGTCTGTAAGATTAGATTTTTATTGTTTTGTTACTAAAATATCTTTCTAACTTGATATTTTTGGGCTATTGCAGATGAATTTGAAATTGCAATGGATTTGATGAGCAGTTAGGGGATATTTGAAATATTTCACTTGCATTTTAGTTTCCTAGTTTAGTTGATTTTGGGAATATCTTCCCAGATTATGTAAAACAGTTTGATATTATCCATAGGGAGATTTTACCCTGTGGAGAGACTTATAAATACCTATCATTTTTGTAATAATGAACATCCTGATTCATGGGAGAACAAGGATATGGAGTTTTAATACAGATTGAGGAAGAATTTGGTGTTTTGTTACAACTTTAGCTTCTCATTATATCAATATTTTGTTTCATGTTAAGTATATCAATTTGTATTTGGTTAATGACTACTTTAGCTATCTTAATCATGTGAAAATGATATAATTTAATTATTGTCATCCATATCTGGTTTCTTCCAAGTGTATAAAAGACATAACAATTGTTGAATTCAGTTTGTGAATGACAGGTTTATCTTCTTCATAAGTTGAATTGTAAAGTATAAGTTTTTGCATAACAGGTTTCCCTTATTGCAGAAATTTATAAATCATAAAATTGTTATGATTTTTTATGTCTTGTTTGTCCTGTAAACCACTCCAAGAGCAGTGCAACCAATCGTTTACAAAAATCTTCTGGATCAACCGATGTGAGTTTCCTTCCTCCGACCAGCTTCGAAGTCATCATACGCAGGACAAATTTGGAGCGTTTCTAGGTCAGTTAGTCATATGTTTGTTTAGTATATTATTTGTAGTTTATTTAGATATATATATGTGTGTTTAGTATACTAGATTGTTTAATTTCAGTAAGTTTAATTTATTGTTTATAAATCATAAAATCAAAAAATATCTCTAGTTGTCTTAGGACAGAAATCAAATGCATTTTACAGGTTTTATTTAAATTTACCAATTGTGTATATTGTATATTTGTGAATAAGTTGTAATTCAACTGGTAGTTAGACGGTTAGTTGTTAGAGTTAGTGTAATAGTAATTAGTAGAATGTATTTATATAGTTAGTATAGTATTAGTTAGTAGTTTGTATATTTAGATAGTAGATTAGTTTGTTTGTTTAATAATTAGATTAGTGTATAAGTTTGTTTTATTTAGTTTTATTTAGTTTGTGTTTATTAGTTTTAGATAGATTAGTTAGTTTAGATTAGTTTTCTCTTTGGTTTTCTTAGGACCTTAAAGCGGCCAACGGAGCCGTTAAACCCATCAGGGTGGTTCATTCCAAACAGCTTGGGTTATTTAGACAATCCCGGACCGCTTCCACTCTCTCAATTGACGGACGAACAATTTCGCCCATCAACACACTGACACAAGAATTTGCCAGATGAGGAATAGATCCATTTCATAGTATCTCATTAAATGGAGGAAACTACCAACTGAAGATTCCACTTGGGAAGATGAGACTTTTATACATAAGCATCCATATTTACTCAAGCATTGCAGACAACACTTTTTTCAAGGGGAGGGGCATGTTAAGCCCTAAATAGTGTCTCATTACCCCTTAATTGGGGTATATTACATTAGTAATGTTATTTTATTTATGTTGGCTTTATTACATTAGTTGTAATTATACCTCCTAGTTTCCTATATATACCAAGGAGACATTTTCATTTGGAATCATCTTGGAATTGAACATTTATGTGGGAATAAGGAGGTTTCCCCCTCGAATAGGCTTATTATATGAATTTCTCTCTTTTTCAAGGCGTTGATTACTTATTCTGAGGTTTTTCTATGCTATATTGATATTTGGTTCCTAACAGAAATCAATCAACATCAAGCTAAGGCGACGGGGAAGATTTCAGTCATCAACTAGAACACTAAGACTATCATATTATTTACCTGATTAAGCATACCAAACTGAAAGAATATATCATACTAACAATCTACCATGCAAAAATAAAGGAGGTGTATCATTGACCAATCGCTCGCTCTGAATTGATGTCCTGCGCACTCCGTGCAACTCCCGCTTGTCAACCGATGAGACTTCACTGGTACCTCCCAGCCAACACTAGGGGTACTCTTCTTCCCCCTTAGACCCATGAGCCGCAAAGGGGCCACACACACTAACCAGAGAATCAAATAGTTCCCAGCTCGCCTCGCAATGCCGAGCTACCACTCCTCACCAAGATGGGTATCCCGACTCACACAAGCTAAGTCAGTCAAGTATAGATTTCTGCAGCGTAATGTTATGAAAAACATAAGAGCCCTTCATCCTTCTGCTCCCTACATTATATATATTTTCCAAGTCCTTTATCTTCCCCAAAATCCCATTTAATTGAATGTTTAATAAATTAATTCCTAAAAATCCTCCCCGTACAAGTGTCACCCATCCCCTTCATTCCTCCATAAATTAGTTTCTTTAATTAATTAATTACCCCTATTTCCCTCACCCACCTAAAATCAATCCTAGAATCACTCCTAGGTGTCCCCATATTCCCTTACAAGTTTTAATGACTTCCCCCTTACCAATTAACTAGTTGAGTTAATTTAGAAAGTTTTTAAATCCTAGATACCTTAAGAAGTTTCACTTTTTGCTTTCCCCCTTGTGTTTCCCTTTTCTTTTTATGTTTCCCTCTTTTCCTAGTTTCCTAATTATTTTTGATTTCCCTCTTTCCCCTTTTTATTTAAACTCAAAAAGGCATGTGCATAAACTTACCCTTTTTCCCTTTTTCTTTTTAATGAATAAATATTTAATTAACATAATATAGTAAAACAATTAATTTGCTTACTCACTTCTTGTCACAAGATTAATGAAGATTATCATCATTATTTATTTTATTTTTATTTATATATCTATATATATATATATATATAGATATATATATATATATTAAAAGAATAGAAAAAATTCTGCCACTAGTATAATTTAGACCTAGACTTTAATTTTCGTGCTAGGTGACATTTTATTAGGGAAATTTTTATTTTTTTTAATTTATTATCACGTTATTTGTCCTAAGTCCATATAGGTTCATTCATTTATCATTAACAATGTGATGTGCCCTTTAGAATCCACTAGGTGCTCCAAGGGTGCCACTCGCCTCATCTATTTCCCCTGCGCGACGTTCCCTTTAGGAGACACTATGTGCTCTAAGGGTGTCACTCACCTCACCTATTTCCCTTGCATGACCTACCCTTCAGGATGCACTACATACTCCAAGGGTGACACTCACTTCATATGTTTCCCTTGTGTGACGTGCCCTTTAGGAAGCACTACGTGCTCCAAGGGTTCCACTATCCTCTTGACTAACTTGGTAGGCATCAGTAACCCCTGGATTCAATATGGCGCAGTTTCGCACCCACAGGCACGCCTGCTCAAAGGATCTTCTCTCTCCTTGGCCCGAATAAAACTAACTAGTCCTTCTATTTCCCTATCGGGAAATCTGCACCCACAGATCTCTTTGCGCGACTCCCCCTCTCTTTACTTATCAGGGATTCAGACTTCACAACCTTGCGAGGTCAGTGATCGAGCGTAGGACTCTTGAATCTCCGAGACCCGATATGAGTCAACGTTGACCCTTCCG
Source organism: Picea engelmannii (assembly GCA_009831015.1). Taxonomy (NCBI): domain Eukaryota; kingdom Viridiplantae; phylum Streptophyta; class Pinopsida; order Pinales; family Pinaceae; genus Picea; species Picea engelmannii. The sequence goes on along the minus strand of ML786445.1, from coordinate 405,403 downwards.
TTCCTTTGTCGGGACTTTCTCTATCGTGATATCGACACTCGCAGTGTCGAGCAACTTGGTTCTCCGACTCCTGAGCCCCGATATGCCAAAACTCTGATGATCTTGTGGCTTTGAATTTTCAATGGTCCCGTCACCTCGTTGGGATTTCAGAATTTGCGGGATCACGAATCCTGATGTCCAATGTTTCAGGACTTTACTTTTCCCGAACCTCTATACAGTGTGCTACCTGTCCACCACCAAATCTTGTGGCCCCACACAGTACTTGTAGCCATCGGTATATCACGTATCACGATTTCGCGACTCCTGTTACCAAATCTTTGATTCCTTTCTTACGAAATCCGGATAGGAAATTTTGTGAATAATCCAACGCCCCTGGCTAGCTTGGATCAATGGCTCTGCCCGTTCTGATCTCTAAACACTACGGGAATATCTGCAGTTTCCCCTTGCACCCCCACGAGATCCAACGACTCACGGTGATTCGGTGATTTTCCCCAGAAGATATCGATCGTCCGTTCTTCCTTATGCAATCCATGAAATGACTAAGTGTTCTTCCACAGAACTTATCCACCTCCGTGTAAACTTGTGACGCTTCTTTCCAACCTTCAAGGCACAAATTTTCTACACTGTCCTTCAACAAATTCAAAGGTCCTATCCCTCTTGATATTTTCCCCATGACCTCAAGGCCTTTAATAAAACTCTTGCACGCACTCCTTGCGACAAACCTTCAACAACATCGAAGTGTTGAAGTCACTTGACTCTGTGCACACCTGCAGCAGTCCGCCAGTTGGCGCTGAGGTTCGCAACCCTGAACTTCACTTGGCCTGCACACTCCTTGCACAACTCCTATGCCCAACTACACCTTTTTGGGTTGAATGAGAACAAAATCTAAACAACCTAAGCCTTTTGTCAATGCACTACTTGCGGACGACTTCAACTGCACTCCTTGCAGGAATTCTGGCTCAGATTGAGAAATAATTGAAACTCATTCCATCTCCCTCTCAGACTTCAATTCATACATGAAATCACATACACAACATATAAAATCAAGTGTATAACAGGAAGCAAACGTTCATGAGCCTATAATTCAGCACCAATACACAGAGAACAACACAAACCATGAATTTAAATCAAAGATTTCTATTCATTCAAATGTCTGTACATGGGTGTTTTTACACAACACTCTGCTTCTTCTTGCCCCAAATGCTTCTGAATAATGTTACAATGCACAATGAGGGTGTCTATATCTCATTTCCCTCTTGCTCTCTACAACTGTCTAGTCTAGAATTAAATTCTATCTACTTTACATTAACTACTTTAAATGTTGTCTACCTACTAAGGACGAGAGTTATCCACTCAAGTTCCATTTACAATATACAAGTGTTCCTCATCTTAATGGCTCATTTAAGATTTGCGCAACAATTCCAAAGTGTTTTCAAAATTTGTGTTGGCTTGTCCAACTGTCCTTCACTTCCACGCTGGCTCGCTTGATGTGTTGGTGATTCTCCTGCATCATACTCCCTCGCTTGAAAATTTTCATGGGATCCTGTCCATGAGCTCTTGCATGGTCTGTCCATGCTTCTATATCTCAGCTTCAGTCTCCCAGCTGGCATCTTCAACTGGATGGTTCTTCCACTTGACCAGATACTCAAAATATTGTTTTCTCTTGGTTCTCTTACTCACTCTTTTGTCCAGTATGCATTCCATCTGTGGCTTCTCTGCAACTGGCATTTGCTTCGTCCACTGGATCGTTGGCTTCTCATCTCTAGTCTATGCTTCTCTAGCTCTGTATGGGTACAAATCTAAGACATTGAATATCGGAGAAATTATGATCCCATCGGGTATTTCAATATCATAAACATTGTCCCCAAATTTTCTCAAGACCTTGCATGGCCCAATTTTCTTCATCTTCAACTTATTGTATGCTCCTCCCGTGAACCTTTATTTCCTGAAATGTGCCAGAACCAAATCACCAACCTCGAACTGAAGTTGTCTCCAATGTTGATCTGCTCTATGTTGTATTCCTGACTTGAATTCTACAACCGCTCCTTCACCTGGCTGTGAAGTTCCTTCATCGCCTCAGCGAGTTCCTCTGCACTAGCACTCCTAGCAGCAGTCTGTCCTGAATCTCTCAGTTCAGAAATTCCCCTTGGTTGCATGCCATAAACAACCTAAAATGGACTTTGGCTTGTGCTTCGATTCACTGAGTCATTGTATGCAAATTCTGCATGTGGTAATATATTGTCCCAACTACTGTGGTGCTCAGTCACCAAGCTTCTCAGCAATTCTCCCAGACTTGTGTTGACTACTTTCGTCTGTCCATACGTCTGAGGATGATAAGTTGAACTAAACATCAAATTAGTCCCCAGCTTCTTCCATAAGGTCCTCCAAAAATGCCCTATGAATTTCGTGTCTCTGTCCGAAACTATACTTTTCGGCAACCCATGAAGTCGAATGACCTCTTTGAAGAACATATTTGCAATGTGAGTTGCGTCACTGGTCTTCTGACATGGGATGAAGTGTGCCATATTGGAAAACCTATCCACTACCAAAAAGATTGAATCAACACCTCTTTGTGTCCTTGGCAACCCCAATACAAAATCCATGCTTATCACATCCCACGACGTTTCTGGTATGGGAAATGGTTGATAAAAACCCGCACTGTGCTTTCTTCCCTTCAAATACTGGAAAATTTTGCATATGTCTACAAATATTTTGACATCCGCTCGCATTCTCAGCCAAAAATATGACTCCTTCAATTTTTTGAATGTTTTGTCGTGACTGAAATGTCCTGCCAATTCACCACTATGTTTCTCCTTCAACAGATTCTCCCTCATGGAGAATTTCGGAATACACAGTTGATTGCCTCTTAACAACAATCCTTCCCGGATCATGTATTCTATCCATGGGCTTCTGTCTCTAAGAACTGGATTCTCATCTACTTCATACGCTTCCTGAAAATCTAGATCATCTGCGTACATATTCCTCAGATCATCAAAACCTAAAGTGCGGACTCTGAACTCCTGCAACAACAAACACTTCCTGCTCAAAGCATCAACAACTTTGTTAGCAGTACCAGAAATATGTTTAATCAAAAATGTGAAATTATTCATAAACGCAACCCATTTTACATGTTTATGATTCAACTTCTCCTGTTGAGTCACAAACTGCAGTGCATGATTGTCACTGTACAATACAAATTCTTTGGGTATCAAGTAATGCCTCCATTTATTTAATGCCTGTATGATAGCATAAAACTCTTTATCATACGTGAAGTATTTCAATTTTTCTTCATTCATCTTCTCACTGAAATATTCTATCAGCCTGTCTTCTTGACTCAAGACTGCCTCGATTGCAAATCCGCTTGCATCGCATTTTACCTGAAATATTTTTTGGAAATCTGGCAACACCAAAACCGATTGCTCCGTGATCTTCCTTTTCAACAGATTGAAACTCTTTTCATCTTCTTCTGTCCAGTGAAAAGACTTATGCCACTTCTTCATATATCCATCATCACTGTGCTAATTCCACTGAAATTTCTGATGAATTTTCGATAGAAACTAGACAAACCATGAAAACTTCTCACCTCGAATACATTCCTCGGTGATGGCCAATTCTTGATCACTTCCAGCTTATCCGGATCCATCCTCAACTCATTTTCTGAAATAACAAATCCCAAATAAATGAGTTTTGTCTTCATGAATGAGGACTTCTTCATATTAATCAAAAACTGCTCCTGCTATAGTTTTTGCATCACTGTAGCCAAATGCTTCAAGTGCTCTGCCACTGATTTACTATAAACCAGTATGTCATCCAAGTATACGATGACAAATTTCCAAATGAACTCCCTCGAGACTTCGTTCATCAACCTCATAAAGGTACTTGGAACATTTTTTAAGCCAAACGGAATAACAAGCCATTCATACAAACCCTCGATTGTTTTGAATGTTGTCTTCCATTCATCGCCTTCTCTCATGCGAATCTGGTGATATCCGCTTTTCAAATCAATTTTTGAAAAGTACCTTTCTCTGCTCAAGCAATCCATCAGATCATCCATTCTTTGCAATGGAAACCTGTACCTGATGGTTGTCTTATTGATCACCCTCGATTCGGTACACATCCTCCAACCTCCGTCTTTCTTCAGACTAAGTACTATTGGAACAACACACGGAATCAAGATTTCCCTGTCTAACCCTTTGTCCAACAACTCCTGGATTTTCCTTTTAACCTCCTCATTCTCCTGTGGCATCAATCTGGAAGCGGATTTATTTGGAAAACTGGATCCTAGTACGAGATCAATATGATGACTCATACTCCTGACCGGTGGCAATGAACGAGGTAGTTCGTCCATTATAATGTCAGCGAACTCTTCCAGCAGTTCCTGAACTTCATCCAGTAAATCATCCACTCTTGTACTAGTCAGACTAATCCGTGGCTTCCTGACCACAAAGAATTGTGGATCCTCCTTCTTCTTAACCTCGGTAAGAAGTTCCTTTCCACTCATGAGAAGTATTGTGTTGCTTACTTCTGGCTTCACCTCCTTATCCTTTATCGGAAGAAACATGTGTGTCCTCCCATTTTTCTCTAGGGTGTATGTGTTCATTATCCCATCATGAATCACATTTCTGTCATATTGCCATGGTCTACCCAGCAATAGATGACAAACATCCATGGGAATAACATCACATAAGATCTTATCATTATATCCACCTATCTTGAACTCAACCAAGCATTGTTTAGTAACAGTTACCTAGTGTTCTTTCTGTAGCCACGAAACTCTGTATGGGCTTGGATGATCAATCGTCTCCAGCTCCAACTTCTCTAACATCTCCGTAGATACAAGATTATCCATGCTACCACTGTCTACAATGACCTTGCATACCCTATCCTTGGTCTTGCAAGAAGTCCTAAATATTTTGGTCCTTTGGACTGAACTTTTCACCTCCTTCTCGGGTGTCAAAAGGACTTTTCGCATCATGAGTGATCTTCCACCTTCAACGTCTTTGGCCTCAACATCCCACCTCTGTTCTTCGGTGATGTGAGCTTCTCCAGTGTCCTTCTTTTTCTTTGGACACTCGTAAGACTTGTGCCCATTCTTTCCACATGTGAATCATGTGATTACTCCACCTCTTCCTCTTCCTCTGCCTCTAGTATGAGGAAAAGTGTTGTTGTCAGCATAATCTCCTCTCTATTCATTATGTTTCCCTCTCTATTCAACATATGGCCCCCATTGTGAGGTTCCACCTCTCTCTGCATGAGTTTGAGGTTTCTTCCATTCCTCCTTGGGCTTCTAGTATTTGTCCTGGGCAACTGCTTTGCCTCTGGGCTAACTTCTGCCTCGGCCCCTCTGACTCTATTTTCGGCTCAGCTTCTCTTCATCTTTCAGAGATATCCGATAAGCATCTTCCACCATTCATATGGTTACCATGCTCATCTCATCCTGGATATCATATCTCAGGCCATTCATGTATCTGGAAACTTTTTTATCATCGCTCTCTCGATGACCTGCCCTGATGTTCAGTCGATAGAATTCCTCAGTGTATTCTTTCACTGTCATCAGCTTCTGTCTTAGGTTCTGCATTCTCCTGAACAGAGTGATTTGATAATCTCTGGGGATGAATTTCACCTTCATCTTTGCAATCATCCTGTCCCATCTCTTGATCTTCTTTTTGCCCTTGCAGCGCTTGTTATCTTATAGTTCATCCCACCGTAATGTTGCATGTCCTTTTAAGCGTGTAAAAACATGTTTGACTTTCTTTTCCTCTTCGACATATGCGTAGTCGAAGTAAGTATCCAGAGCTCTAATCTAATCTAGTAGCTCCTATGCATCGAAGTTTCCCTCGTAAATTGGAATGTCCATCTTCTCTCTTGCACCCATCCTGGAAATAGCTTTGATAAAACGCTCATTTGATGCATCTCCGGCTGTAACTTCCTCCTCTCGTTCAACCTCTATTTCACTATCGAAATCACTCAGATCCCCTGCACTAGCTTTGCATATTTTCACTGTCTCCATGTCCTCGATTCTCGCTCGAAGGTCTCTCATCTGTCTCTCTATGGCTAGATAATTTATCTGCCTGCCTCTTCTTCTCTGCACTTCCTTATCCTCTGGATCTTGTGACTGCCTATCACTCCTTGGCGCCATGGCGAATTCTCCTCTTCTCTGCTACAAAAAGTAAAGAACAATCTGTCTTAGCTTTGATACCACTTGACGTTGTGTATCAGATTACTCCTTACCTCTTATGCCTTTCTCACCTGAAATATACAGACAAGAATCTGAAGCTATGATACCAAACTAATGCAGTTTCGCACCCGCAGGCACACCTGCTCACAGGATCTTCTCTCTCCTCGGCCCAAAGAACACTAACTAGTCCTTCTATTTCCCTATCAATAAATATGCACCCACATATCTCTTTGCACGACTCCCCCTCTCTTTACTTATCAGACAATCGAACTTCACAACCTTGCGAGGTCAGTGATCGAGCGTAGGACTCTCGAATCTCCGAGACCCGATATGAGTTAATGCTGACCCTTTCGTTCCTTTGTCGGGACTTTCTCTATCAGGATATCAACACTCGCAGTGTCGAGCAACTTGGTTCTATGACTCCTGAGTCCCGATATGCCGAAACTATGATGAGCTCATAGCTTTGACTTTTTAATGGTCTCGTCACCTTGTCGGGATTTCGGACTTCGTGGGATCGCGAATCCTGATGTCCAATGTTTCAGGAATTTGCTTTTCCCGAACCCCGATACAGTGTGCTACCTTTCCACCACCAACTCTTGTGGCCCCACACTGTACTTGTAGCCATCGGGATATCGCGTATCATGATTTCACGACTCCTGTTACCAAATCTTCGATTCCTTTCTTACAAAATCCTGATAGGCGATTTTGCGAATAATACAACACCCTTGGCTAGCTTGGTCAATGGCTCTGCCCCTTCTGATCTTTAAACACTATGGGAATATCTGTAGTATCCCCCTGCACCCCCGTGATATCCAACGGCTCATGGTGATTCGCTAATTTTCCCCGGAAGATATCGACCGTACGTTCTTCCTTATGCAATCCACGAAATGACTAAGTGTTCTTCCACAAAACTTATCCACCTGCGTGAAAACTTGTGACGCTTCTTGCCAACCTTCAAGGAACAACTTTTCTACGTTGTCCTTCAACAAATTCGAAGGTCCTATCCCTCCTGAGAATTTCCCCATGACCTCAATTACTTCAAGAAAACTCTTGCACGCACTCCTTGCGGCAAACCTTCAACAACATCGAAGTGTTGAAGTCACTTGACTCTATGCACACCTGCAACAGTCTGTCAGTTGGCGCTCAGGTTCACAACCCTAAAATTCGCTTGGCCTACGCACTTCTTTCACGACTCCTATGCCCAACTGCACCCTTTTGGGGTGAATGAGAACAAAATCTAAACAACCTAAGCCTTGTATCAACGAACTCCTTGCGGACGATTTCAACTGCACTCTTTGCAGGAATTCTGGCTCATATTGAGAAACAATTGAAACTCATTCCATCTCCCTCTCAGACTTCAATTCATACATGAAATCACATACACAGCATATAAAAGAAAATGTATAACAGGAAGCAAACGTTCATGAGCCTATCATTCAGCACCAATATAGAGAGAACAACACAAACCATGAATTTGAATCAAATATTTCTATTAATTCAAATGTCTATACATGGGTGTTTTTACACAACTCTCTGCTTCTTCTTGCTCCAAATGCTTCTGAATAATGTTACAATGCACAATGAGGGTGTCTATATCCTGTTTCTCTCTTGTGCTCTACAATTGTCTAGTCTAGAATTAAATTCTATCTACTTTACATTAACTATTTTAAATGTCGTCTACCTACTAAGGACGAGAGATATCCGCTCAAGGTCCATTTACAATATACAAGTGCACCTCATCTTAATGGCTCATTTAAGATTTGTGCAACAATTCCAAAGTGTTTTCAAAATTTGTGCTAGCTTGTCTAGTTGTCCTTCGCTTCCGCGCTAGCTCGCTTGATGTGTTGGCGATGCTCCTCCATCACATTACTCCACTGGGTGAACTTGTGGGAGACTAAGGGCCTATAAGGAATAATGAACTCGCATGATTGCATGCCCCTTAGAATCATCGTGAGCGATTGTCGCAGTCTTCCCTCACGACATCGTGGGTCCTCTCGAACTAGGTAAACATTAACCTACGGTTTGATCCACGACGAGAGTTCTATTACGTTGTGGCAGGGCTGCTATCAACACCTCACCCTCAACATCTCTGGTAGTCGTGCGTGACCCCTCTACTCCATATGTGAGTCTAGTTGGAAATCTATCGTCAACCTACATCATCAATGAATCATGTCAGTAATATATTCATAATCATATCATATAATCAGATGCACTAATATCACATATAATTAATCAAAGCCCAATGGTTCACTCCCTGACTCGATCTCGAGTCCAAGGGGTTCCATCGATTCCTCTGCATCCTCGAGGTCAAAAATCTTGCACACTTAGTAAAACCGAGTCAATACAACCTGTCTCTGTCAATGCAGTAAAACAACATGTCATCAACCCATAATGCCTCATAATCAAAATCAAATGTTTAATAGTGTAATAATTTGGATCACTTGCAAGCAAGTGTCCTCAAATAATCAGTCCACTCAGTGTTCAAGAGAGGGATGTTACATACACCCCCTATTGGTATAAACTTCATCCCAAAGTTTCCTAGTATAAGTGTTGAATAATGTGTATCACAATATCCTAAGTCTATCTATCAAATGAAAATGGAATCTGCTGGCACATAACATATGCATCCGCCCAGGTCACCGAGTGCGGACTATAGTTGTCCCACTACACCTTGACCTGATCTATTGTTTGACGCCATAGCTGTCGAATGCGATGATCCAAGATGCGTATCGTCTTAGCCTTAGCACCTCCTCATTTGATACCTGCAAGGAACTCATGTCAATAACATGTGTAGGATCACGAATATAATGTATCAAAACAGATACGTGAAAAACATCATGCATATGCCTCAAGGAATCAAGCAAGGTTAGTCGATAGGCCACGTGATCCTTTCTTTCCACAATCTTTAAAGGTCCCATGAACCTAGGAGAGATTTTATATTCCTTTCCAAACTTGATCGAACTCTTATACGATTTAACCAGCAAGAAGACTCGATCACCAACCTCATAACTATGATTGATACAGTCCACATCAGCATAACTCTTCTGTCGATCCTGCACTTCTTTAATCCTTTGTCTTATTGTTTGCATTTTCTCTTCCATTTCTTGGATCGGTTCTGGTCCCACCAAGACCATATCTTCAAGTTGATCCCAACTCAAAGGCATCTGACAACATCCGTAAAGAAACTCAAAAGGCACCATCTTAATGTTTCTTTGGTAACTGTTGTTATAAGATAATTCCATCAGTGGCAAGAATTATTCCCAACTCTTTTGTTGGTCCATAATGTACATGGGAAACATGTCCTCCAAGGTCTAGTTCGTTCGTTCAGTCTGCCTGTCAGTCTCTGGGTGGTACGCAGTACTGAAGTTAAGTTGGGTCCCCAAGGCCTCTTGGAAACTTGTCAAAAATCGTCCAGTAAACACCATTCCTCTATCGGATATAATCCTCTTAGGCACACCATGCAGCCTCACAATATCATTTATGAAAAATCTAGCTATGTTAGGTGCCTGATACGTCATCTGCACAGAATAAAGTGAGCACTCTTCCTTAGAGTGTCTACTAATACAAAAACCGAGTCATGTCTCCTTGTCGTTAGTGGCAATCAAACAATAAAATCCATTGAAATAACCTCCTATTTTGATTCTATAATAACGTGTGGCTGTAGTAATCCTGCTGGGTGTCTATGTTCATCCTTTACCTACTAACATTCTAGACATCTAGCCACATAGTTGACTATCTCTACCTTCATCCCCTTCCAAACGAATAAGGGTTTAAGGTCTGCCCTCATCTTCGTGACTCCCAGGTGAGCCATGTATATGGATCTATGAGCCTCACTTAGGATCAACATCCTCAACTTGTCGTTTGGCGGTACATAAATCCAATTTTCAAACCTCAATAAGCCATCGTCATCAAATGTCAATCCTTCAAATTTTGGTACCATCATTGTGTTTTTTCCAATAAAACCCTTCACCTATTTGTACCAGTCATCGTCACACTCTAAAGCTATAATATTTTCACGTAGATTCATCTGAAGAGGCAACACTGAAAAGATGCATGGTCTCTGACTCGGTGCATCTACCACTTAGTTCACTGTTCCTTTTATTTAAGTAATCTCGAAGTTGAACTCGCTGAGAAATTATGACCAACACCATTGTTGTGCGTTCAAATCGCTTTGCATAAAGATGTGTTGTAGTCCATAGTGGTCTATCCTTAGTTCAATTTTTTGTCAAACAAGGTAGTTTCTCCAAACCTTCAAGGCATATACAATGGCTAACAACTCCAAATCATGTGTTTCATAGTTCTCCTCATGCCTTCTCAGTTTCCTCAAGATGTAAGCGATCACTCGACTATATTTCATCAATACTCCGCCTAAGCCTTCCTTGGATGTGTCAGTGTGTAACAAGAAGTTCGCATCCATGTCATGGGACTTTAGTATCAATTTTGTTGTCAACAACTCTTTGAGCCTCTGAAATGCTTCCATGCATTTCTCGATCCAAACAAACTTCTTGTTTTTATTCTGCAATTCCATGATCGGATTTTCTATCTTTGAAAATCCCTCGATGAACTGTTGATAGTATCCAGCTAAACCCATGAAAATACATACTTCTGGGATGTTCGTAAGTACAGGCCATTCCATAATAGCCTCGACCTTCGCTGGATCCACGATGATACCTTCACCGAAGATGAAATGCCCTTAGTAGTGAATCTTTGATCGATAAAATGAGCATTTGGACAAGTTCACATACATTTTTTTTCTCTCGAACACACTGTAGTACCAAGCGCAAGTTCTCGTCATGCTCCTCCATTGTTTGAGAGTAAATCAAAATATCGCCAATGAATACTTGCACGAAATTGTCCAAGTACTCACGGAACACCATGTTCATCAAACTCATAAATACCCTTGGGGCGTTTGTCAGTCGAAACAGTAAAACAACAAACTCGTAATGTACAAACCTCATCTTAAAGGCGGTCTTAGGGACATCATCCTCCTTGATTCATAACTAGTGATACCTTGATCACAAATCGATCTTTGAGAACATATTCACACCCTTCATCTGATCGAATAGATCATCAATCCTTGACAATGGATACTGATTCTTGATAGTTTCCTTATTCAATTGACGGTAGTCAATGTAGAGCCTGCACGACCCATCCTTCTTTCGTATGAAAATAACAGGCACACCCCATGGTGACACACTTGGATATATTAGTCCCAGGTCCAACAATTATTTCAGTTTCATTCTCAACTCCTGTAACTCTAGGGTCAACATCTGATAAGGCGTCCTAGCTATCGGTTCACTACCCAATTTTAGGTCTATAGTAAACTCCAATTCCCTTTTCAGTGGCATCCCAGGTAACTCCTTCAGAAAGATGTTTGAAAACTCTCTCACCATAGTAAGGTGTTATATACCTTCCGTTATTCCCTTCTCGTTTAACGCAAGGATCGCATAAACCTTACACCCCGTGTGCATGCTCTTCCATAGCTGCAAGGAAGAGATGAAACTCAGGGAAACTCCCTGGTTCCACCCTACAATATCTCATATTTTTCCCTCAAAAGCGACCAAGCTCAATCGTTTCGTCTTACAGTTGAGTATCACCTCATGCGATTCCAACCAGTCCATACCAATCACAACGTCATAAGATCCTAAGATCATGATGTACTGGTTTCCCCTGGTGACAAAATATCTGAGGTTAAGGGTACAACCCCTAACCTTTCCTCCAACCTTTTTCTTGTCTCCTGAAGCCATCTCTATGAAGATAAACTCATCCTATTTGACTCCCTTTACCTTAATCCATTTTAGCATGACACCTGAAATGAAACTCTTGGTAGCAGCATAATCAATCAAAATACTAAGGGTCTAGTCAACGACAGTACCTGATGTATTGACCATATTCGACTAGTGCTCTACCTAGCAGTTATTCACTGCTGCATGAATCTGATGGGACTTGCCCATATCTCCCATGGTAGTGGGTCCGGCTGATCCAAATTCTCTAGTCCTCTCCACTGGGAAGTTGCGTTGGTAGTGTGGCTCCCCACATGTCCAACACCCCTTCTTTAGTCCAATACTCCTAATACCCGAAGTAGAAGATGACGTCCCACCGGCCTAGAATTTGGGTTTGTTCTATTGAATAAGCCTAAATTGATACTACTATGTTTGACGTTGTTGTTGATGTTGTGGTCCCTGATAAGGTGTCCACTACTGAGGTGTCGGTCATCGAGGTGTAGTGAAAGTGGATCCCCTCTAGAAGCCATGATATCTTGGCATATGTCTGGCTGGTGTCTAATCCTACTATGCACAAGATGACACCTTCCCTACTGGTCTCGCTCGAGTCCTACTCCGACCCACACTAATAATCTCCTCCTCTTCTATGAGGGCCTTCTGGATGACATCATGCAAGATTTGAGGCATCAAAATCCCAACCTTTTCACATAAGCTACCATTAAGGCTGAACACAAACCTATCGACCTTAATTTTCTTAGTATTAAGATTCAGATCATATCGAATCAGCTCCATAAAATGGGCCTCATACTCGGGTACCCTATGAATTCCCTATCATAAGGTGTTGAACTCATTGAGTTGACGCTCAATGAATTCCTCTGAAAGGTACCTCTCTCAGAACTGTTCCTTGAACAGTTCCCATGACACGTCTTCGACGACCATGTTCAATTGTGGTAGGAGCATCTTCCACCATAGAAGAGCACTTCCCTTTAGTTGAAATACCACCGTGTAGACCTTCATGTTGGAGGTATAGTCATGAAGTGAAAAGAACATCACCATACTCTCCAACCGTGCCTCGGTGGTTTCATCATCCGAGGCACCAAAGAACTCGAGAAATTTGACCTTCTCGAGTTCACGGTGAATGCTACCAGTACCGACCGGACCACGCGATGGACCCTCCGGGGGTGCCGACACCATAGTCTCCTCTCTGTCCAATAGGATGATCAGTGCCTCAAACATGCACTAAACATATCTCATCATTCCAACCACATCACACACTTCTATATGCTCCTACCCAACAACCTATTCGTCTCCATGGGGGTTAGACCCCTCAGGCATGGATGCTACAGAAGGCATCGCGCCTCCTCCCCTAGCACCCCATCGCCTGCCTCTGTGACATCCTCTAACCATGGTTACTTGCACGAATACAAGTCAAATTAATTAGAAACATATTATAAAATATCAAATCAATGATAGTCGTAGCATTCCCAAGTCATGGGTTTAACCCACTCTGATACCATATGTAACGACCCCATCGTTACGACAATAGGCGAAGCAATTTTTTTTATTTTTTTATATTTTGTTTTAGGTCAAGAAGGTTACAATGACAACAGTTTAACCACACCACTAACAATGAATCCAATCATGCATTCCAGGCAATAGGATACTATGACATGGCGCACAGGCACAAGGGAAACTTCAATGCTATCATTTAATATATAAACAAAATTGTTGTGCAGACATGCCAGAAGGAAATTTACATTGCTATCATTAGTATAAGATCAAAATCGTTGTGTAGACATGCCAGAAGGAAATTTACATTGCTATCATTTAATATAACAGAAAAATCACTTTGCAGACATGCCAGAAGGAAATTTACATTGCTATCATTTAATATATGAGAAAAATCATTGTGTAGACATGCTAGAAGGAAATTTACATTGTTATCGATTAATATAAGACAAAATTCATTGTACAGACATGCCAAAAGGAAATTTACATTGCTATCATTTAATATAAGAAAAATTGTTGTCCAAGTCGTGGTCATACCAGCAGCTAACACAGTCAACACTAACACAATTTCGTGGTCCCAACAATTAGCAAAACTCAATCAACAATTAAGGAAAAAAGTGGTCGATAACAGAAAAAACACAGTCATAATTAATTTCAAAACCATGACAATTAACAAGAAAAATGTAGTCACATTTAATTTCAAAACCATGGGCATTAACAACAAAATCACAGTCACATTTAATTGCAAAACCGTGGGCATTAACAGGAAAAACACAACATCGTTTAATTGCAAAATCGTGGGCATTAACAGGAATCAAATAACAATAAATTTTTAATGCAAAATTCAATATTCATCAAGGGAAAAAATTGCCCCAAAATTAAAATGAAATGCAATACTAAGGGGTGGAAAAATTGTCAGGCAACAAGACGAAATGCAGACTTAGTCAAGCATCGAAGGTAGTCTAGCAATGTCGAATTGCCGTCTTGACTAGTGGTGGAAAGTTGCAGTCATATAGGTAAACAAAATGCCCACACAATGCCCCCATTGACCAGTGAGGTTCCATCAATTCGTGGAGGAAGAAAGAAATGTTAGAAAATACAATTCACAGGGAAAAATCCCCCCCTCCCCAAAGAAATAGATTGCAGTCTTAAAATGCATTAATTCAATCTTAAAATGGAAAATCACCTTCCAATAATTGAAATGCATAAGAAGAAAAAGGAAATCGTTGTTCAATAGGAGTAAGTGTTGTCAACAAAAGACAATGCAGAAATAAATTCATCCAACATTATATAAAAGCGCAGAGATAAATTTTTCAACAATATTAAAACAAATGCAGAGTTAAGTCGTAGAGCAAGGCAGTTACTCAACCAGGAACAATCAACATGGTTAGAAGGCTTGGCAGAAACATCCTTCGCTCATCATCCATGTACCTAAATGTAGGGCGTTGATATCCATAAGTCTATTAACGATGAAGAGACAATCATAGATCAGGTTCCTAGACGACTACTCAAGCGCAGACTGATGAGCTAGGCACTAAGGTAAAAATAAACCGTAATCATCTCAATCAATAAACCACAGGACGGTCAAACATGTAGGGATTGAATTCCATGGGAAATCAATCAACATTAAGCTAAGGCGATGGGGAAGATTTTAATCACCAACTAGAACACTAAGACTATCATATTCTTTACCTGATTAGGCATACCGAATTGAAATCATAAATCATACTAACAATCTAGCATGAAGAAATAAAGGAATCATATCATTTCCCAATCACCCGCTCTGAGTTGATGTCCCGCGCGCTGCATGAAAATATTGCTTTTTGACTGATGAGACTTCACCGGTACTCCCAAACAACGGTAAGGGTACTCTTCTTCCCCCTTATCCCCCCACACCGCAAAGAGGCCACACACACTAACTAGAGAATAAACTAGCTCCCAGCTCGTGTCGCAAGCTCAAGCTACCACTCCTCACCGAGCTGGGTATCCCAACTCCCACAAGCTAAGTCACTCAAGTATAGATTTATGCAGCGTAACATTAAGAAAAATAGAAGAGCCCATCATCCTTCTCCTCCCTCCATTATATAGAGTTTCAAAGTCCTTTACCTTCCCTAAAATCCCATTTAATTTAATGTTTAATAAATTAATTCCTAAAAATCCTCCTCGTACAAGTGTCACCCATCCCCTTCATTCCTCCATAAATTAATTTCTTTAATTAATTAATTACCCCTATTTCCCTCACCCACCTAAAATCAATCCTAGAATCGCTCTTAGGTGTCCCCATATTCCCTTAAAAGTTTCAATGACTTTCCCCCTTACGATTTCACTAGTTGAGTTAATTTAGAAAGTTCTCAAATGCTAGATACCTTACTAAGTTTGACTTTCTTCTTTTTCCCTTGTGTTTCCCTTTTCTTATTATGTTTCCCTCTTTTACTTGTTTCCTAATTATTTTAGATTTCCCTCTTTTCCCTTTTTATTTAAACTCAAAAAGGCATGTGCAAAAACTTACCCTTTTTCACTTTTTCTTTTCAATGAATAAATATTTAATTAGCATAATATAGTAGAACAATTATCTCCCTTTTTAAAATTTTATCCCAAAAGATTTTTATAAAACAATTAAATTGCTTACTCACTTCTTGTCACAAGATTAATGAAGATTATCATAATTATTTATTTTATTTTTATTTTGATAAATATATATATATTAAAAGGATAGAAAAAATTCTGCCACCAATATAATTTAGACCTAGACTTTAATTTTGATGTTGGGTGACATTTTATTAGGGAAATTGTTTTTTAAAAATTTCTTATCACGTTATTCGTCCTCAATCCATTTAGGTTCATTCATTTATCATTAACAATGTGACGTGCCTTTTAGGACGCACTAGGTGCTCCAAGGGTGCCACTGGCCTCATCTGTTTCCCTTGTGCGATGTGCCCTTTAGGATGCACTACGTTCTCCAAGGGTGCCACTTGCCTCATCTATTTCCCTTGCGCGACGTGCCCTTCAAGATGCACTACATGCTCCAAGGGTGCCACTTGTCTCATCCATTTTCCTTGCACGACGTGCCCTTCAGGATGCACTACGTGCTCCAAGGGTGCCACTCACCTCTTGACTAACTTGGTAGACATCAATAACCCCTGTAGTCAATACTCTTCTAGGTGAACTTGTGGAAGACTAAGGGAATCTAAGGAATAAGGACCCCAACTTATTGCATGCCCCTTAGAATCATCGTGAAGGACTATCGTAGTCCTCTCTCACGACATTGTGGGTCCTCTCAAACTAGGTAAATGTTAACCTACAATTCGAGCCATGACAGGAGTGCTAGTAGGTTGTGACAGGGTTGTTATCCACACCTCTCCCTCAACATATCTAGTAGTCGTGCATGACCCCTCTACTCCAAATGTGATTCTGGTCGGCAAGCTATTGTTAACCTGCATCATCAATGAATCATTTCAGCAATATATCCATAATGATATCATCTAATCAGATGCACTAATATCACATATAAATCAATCAAACCCAAATGGTTCACTCCCCAAATCGATCCAGAGTCCAAGGGGTTCCATCAATGCCTCTGCATCCTTGAGGTCCAAAATCCTGCACACTTAGTAAAACCGATTCAATAGAACTTGTCTATGTCAATGCAGTAAAACAACATGTCATCAACCCATAATTCCTCATAATCAAAATCAAACATTTAATAGTATAATGTTAAGCCCTAATATTGGCTCATTACCCCTTAATTGGGGCATATTAGATTAGTAATACTATTTTATTTATGTCGGCTTTAGGCCATTAGTTGTAATTTAGATTAGTAATGTTATTTTAATTATGTCGGCTTTAGGCCATTATTTGTAATTATACCTCCTAGTCTCCTATATATACCAAGGAGACATTTTCATTTTGAATCATCTTGTACTTGAACATTTAAGTGGGGTAAAAGGAGGTTTCCCCCTTGAAGAGGATTATTATCTAAAATTATATCTTTTTCAAGGCGTTGAGTACTTTTCCTGAGGTTTTTATATGCTATATTGATGTTTCGTTCTTAACATATAAAAATCTGGATCACTTGCGAGCAAGTGTCCTCAAAGAATAAGTCCGCTCAGTGCGCAAGAGTGGGATGTTACAAGAGTTATTAGATGATAGTGCTACATTCATATAACACTTTAATTAAATGGTTAAAAAGGATTAAATTGATCTATTATTGATTCACCCCCCATCTCAGTAATCCAACAATTGGTATCAGAGCAGGTTCATTCATAAATCAGTTTAACCACTAAAAGGTAGATCATGGAGAGAAACAACTTGTATAAAAATGCAATACCATAGTTCTATGGAAAAAAATATGCATTTTGGAGCATAAGGATGAAAACATATATACAGGAATAGGGATTTAAAATTTGACAATCAATTGTAGATGGATACACAACACCAACAGTTCCACCAACAAATGACAAAGCTGTGAAACACGGTCAGAATAATTCCAAAGCCAAAAATGCACTTCTGAATGGTCTTGGTGAAAACATTATCACCAAAGTTTCACATTGTAAATCCGCTAAAGAGATTTGGGAAAAACTTCGAAATATTTATGAAGGAGATTCAAAAGTCAAAGAAACGAAGCTTCAAACTTAGAGGTTAGTTCAAACAACATAAGATGAAGGATGATGAGAATATTGCAGGTTAACTTTTACGAGTTGATTAAATAGTAAATGCAATCATAGGATTGGCAGAAGAAATCAAATAATCTGTAATTGTTCAAAAAGTACTAATATCTCTTCCTATAAGATTTGACCCAAAGATATCAACACTAGAAGAAATATCAGATCTAAACTCAGTAAGTATGGACAAATTACATGGAATCTTCATAGCATCGGAAATGAGAACTGAACAGGAAAATCCATATATAAAAGAAGAAACCTTCAAAGAATCCAAAAGGTCTAAGAAAAAGGGAAGGAAAAAATAAGAACATAGTAGCAGTAGTGACGTCTCAAAAGATGATGAAGAAGTGGCCAACTTTGTCAAAAAATTGAATAAGGGAACCGACGGTAGGTATAGAGGTAAGCTTCCTTTAATTTTTTTTAATTGTGATAGTATTGGTCATTTTTCTAACAAATATCCATATAAGAAAAAGATAAATGATGAAGGCTACTCAAAAGGAAAACAAACATATAAAGGAAAAAGAACCACAAAGAAAGTTTTCAAGAAAATCTTATGCACCAAAGAAGACATCTCATCATCAGATGAAGATGAAGTCAGTGACAGTGAGACAAAAAGAGTTCTATGCATGGCAGTAGAAGACTCTGATAAAGAAGACTCCAAAGAAGAATATGAAGAAGCTGAAGAAGAATATGAAGAAGTCGAAGAAGAAATTGAATAGGTATAATTTGACTACCGAGAGGAATTAATGTGTGTCATAGAAGTTATCAGAAGAGAAAAGAAGAAAAACAAAAAACTACAAGCAGAACTAGACTAGAGAGAAGACACTCAAGAACTATAACAAATGATCACAAATTTGAAGGTTCAAATCGAAGAAGATAAAAGAATTGAAGAAGCACTCAAATAATAGCTAGAAGAAAAAGACAAGATCATTGGAAATTTGGAAGTAGAGATTGTCTCATTAAGAAAGGATCTTCAAAAGAAAAATATGTAGAAGAACTCAAAAGTTTTGGATGACATTATCAACAGTAAAAAATAACATCATGACAAGTTCATATTTGGATACAATCAGACTGAAAAAGGATCAAGATCCAAAACAAAAGAGCAAGAAACATATCCAAAAAACTATGCATTAACAATCAAGCGGGATAGGAAGATCTACAAGGAAGATTACAGGGGCACTCCTCCACCAAGAAGATTCAGATTTCAGAATCAACAACCGATAGATAGGCCTGAAGAAGAAGAAGAATTTATAAGAGTACCTCCTTTCAGAATATGTTGAACTCCTAGGTATCAAACTATATTTTTTGGTTTGTGTTATGCATGTAATAATTTTGGACATAAAGCTATGAATTGCAGAGATAACAACAGGAACAAAAACAACTTTGAAAGTCATACACAAAGGGGTTATCCAAGAAGGCCTAGTGAAACACATAGAAGAAGTTACAACATGTTTGAATCTTTGAGCACTGAAGTGGAATGTTACAAATGTAATAATTTTGGACACATGGCCAAGGATTGCAGAATGACAGTCCCTCCTAGAGAACCGCAAGAAAATACAACAATCATAGAAAGGAACCTCGGAAAAAGACATGGATAAGAAAGCAAGATCAATATAGCAATAAAGAATGCACACTCTCTCTACAAGCTAAGAAGAAGAAATGTGGTTGGTATGTTGACAGTGGGTGTTCAAAACACATGACATATGATAGAGACAAGTTTCTTACATTACGAAAGGAAAGAGATGGATCAATGTCCTTCAGAAATAATGATTCAGCCAAAATCATTGGAAAAGGTACAGTTAGAATTGGGAGCAAGAATACAAAGGCATAAAATGTTCTACTAGTAGAAGATATGAAACATAATCTTCTAAGTGTGATTCAAATGTGTGACCAATGTCATAACATTACTTTTGATTCACAAAAGTGTGAGATAAGAAAAGAAGGTTCAGAAAAATCGACTGCTATAGCTGCGAGAACTTCAATAAACATATATGTGTTAAGTGAAATTGGAAATGAAAAGTGTTGTCTAGGAAAGGAATATGAAAGTTAGATATGGGACAAAAGAATGGGTCACACACATCTTGATAACCTTGTCAAACCAGGTTCAAATCAAAGCAATATTCAATGACAAGTCCACTAGAAATTGTGCATATTGATTTAGTTGGACCAACTAAAACAAAGGGCTTAAAAGGTGATAAATACTTTATGTTATTAGTTGATGATTATACAAGAATGACCGCAGTTTTCTTTCTCAAGAAAAGTCACAAGCTTTTGAAAACTTCAAGATCTACAAGGAAATGGTTGAAAATGAAATGGATTCAAAAACCAAATGCTTGAGATCTGATAATGGAGGAGAGTTCACTTCAAAGAAATTTATGGACTACTGCAACAGTCATGGAATAAAAGGAAATTCTCTATTACTAGGAAACTATTGACATGTGAAATTGAACGCTCACCAACTAGAAGAGTGGATCCAGTCTGGGGTTGTCTAAATAACCCAAGCCGTTTGGGATGATCCACCCTGACGGGTTTAGCGACACCGTTGGCCGATCTAAGTCCGAGGAAAATGAAAGAAAACTACACTAAGTAACTAATCTAAAGAAAACAAAAATTAAAGAAAACTAATAAACAAATCTGAACTAAGTATATACTGTTAAGCCCTAATATTGGCTCATTACCCCTTAATGGGGGCATATTAGATTAGTAATGCTATTTTATTTATTTCGGCTTTAGGCCATTAGTTGTAATTTAGATTAGTAATGTTATTTTAATTATGTCAGCTTTAAGCCATTATACCTCCTAGTCTCCTATATATACCAAGGAGACATTTTCATTTTGAATCATCTTGTACTTGAACATTTAAGTG
>ML786445.1:321292-365881 GCA_009831015.1 Picea engelmannii | reverse complement strand
AACAGGCAACTAGCAGTCATCATCACACGTCTAGGGGAGCGTGACTTCACACAGCCCTCCCACGACTCTAGGTTTCGGAGGATAAACGGTGGGAAATACCTCCACCCCTCCTCATAACACTAGGGTCAACACCCTATATCGAGGCATACTTTGCAACTGTTGTTCTTAGAGTCACGTCATCAAACATACACTCTGGTTAAGTCGTGCATCCTATCAAAACCACACTTACCATAGATCATAGTAATATTTTGAATCATAAATTAAAGAGTAATTACAACTTATAGCATACAATATCTTCATGATGTCTACGACATCCCAGTTACCTCAATAATATAGTCATTTGGCTATCACATAGCTCATCATCCTATAGGTTAGTTCACCAATAACACATATTGATGCAGATACATCAAAAATTTATGTAAGAATCCATATTTGCACCGACGTTCAATTAAGAAATGTATTCCTATTTACATCATGCATTGCATCTATTATACATTCACAACATAACTTGAATTGGTATACATGTACCGAACTTACCCATTTTAATTTTCATGTTCAAATAATCAAATAACTATCTTTGTCATGAGCATATATCATGTATAATACAATTAGGTTTAGAGGTACACATCTCAATGTCTAACCAAGTCTAACTGACTCCAAACAAATGCTAAACTTTGATTTATTAAGATTAGTAAAAAACAATTTTCTAACTACCAAAGGTCAAAATATGGGGCATTACACTATTCGAACAGAACTAAACAAAAACAAACCCAATCGATTATCCTAATTCAAACTGACGCAAAAACAATCAACCGTTTATACTAATCTGAGAATATTAACTAAATCGTAGTTGTGTCTGAATTTAGCAAACTATACATGATTCACAACGAAATTATTTTGGTAAAATGAAAGTAACATAATCATTTTGAATCTATCAACATGAACAGAGCTATTGAAATCAAATCCAATCGGTTATATTAATTCGAACCAACTCATAAAACAAAATCAATATGGAAATACATACCTGTGCAATCGGAAAACAACTCGGCCATGATAATTTTGAATTTACAAAGGCCATTGCTGCTTCAACGTTTCTGAAGATAATTGAACCAGTGGTTTTTTGTTTCTTCTCATTGGTCCATAGCCGGTCATTCACCTTTGACAGGACTATGACCCGCTCCTCTAACTATTTGATCTTTGATTGCAACAGGGGAACATTGGTGTAATAACGTTCCAGCCAAGCATTACATTGGATACATGGTGATTGATTTGGCTTTGGCATCACATGCGAGGGTTTGTTCAAATTACTAGGGGTTTCCTTGTGCAGCTTAATTCCCTCGTAGTTAGGGTCATTTTTGAGGCATGGAGGTAAGTTAGAGACATAGTCATAGGTTTCCATAGAGCATAGGCCATGAGAATAGGGATATTCCTCGGCTAGGAAACGCTCAATATCGGAGTCTGAGTCCTCGCTCAAGACTATTGGCTTTTGGTCGACGTTTTGCTTAGGCTTGTTCTGGGAAAATATTGATATCAATCAAGCATTTTTATTCCCCTTTCTGTTGACAGTAGTATCACTTCTGTATTTCTTCCTTCCAGGACTTTTGATAGCCTTAATATCATCCTTAGAACACGGGCTGGCCATGGCATCGGGTAGTTCCAAGTCAGGGAAATCTGAGGGTTTGACAGGGGGTAGAAGGATATGAAGTGGCACGGCCAGTCCAACCTTGGTTTCAGAAACCACAACTTTGTCCACTTGGACAGACTCGGGATTGAAAAATCCATTCCTATATAGGAAGGCTTGCCAACTATCACCACTAAGGTTTAAATGGTGGATGAGAAGGACTTTGATCAATCCATGATGGAAAAGGTTGTTATCATCCTTCTCACGCTTGAATCTTTTAGACATCTTGTAAAGACTATGCAATAGGTAATGTGGCATGTTCAAAGGGTAGCCTATAAAATTCATCAATAACTAAAGATGATACAGAAATACCAAGCCATACTGACCTTCATAGGTCACAAACTGCTTAACAATTGCCAAAAGATCATGCGACCTGGGTTTGAGGGTAGTGATAGGAATACCTCTATCATAGGAAACAATCTTCCTTGATGTGAATAATAGCGACCACGACACCTCGTCGACTTTGGAATTTTTAAACCACCTTTCCCCTGTAGCTGGTAGCTCTGTGGTTGAGCTTATGAATTCTTCATTTAGCTCAAGCTATATATCTCCAAACTTATCCCTATAACCATCGAAGGTGAGGGTGAAATATTTATCAACTGAAATCTTAAAACCATCAAACCTCTGGATAAACACCAGCCAACCACCATTTTCCAAATCTTTACGAGCATTGTCGAACAACATGAGTGTTTGGCTATAGTTCGGCTCCATGCGCACCACAGGTGCTATAGACGAGAATACACAAGTAAGGAGGGTGAACAGGTGAGGGTTCAAGCAGGGTATATGCCAGATCGAATAACTTACAGACTTCCCTGAAAGCAATAGAGGTGACCCGGGATAGGAGGGAGGCATTAATGCCTAAATGTGCAAGGGTGGTGGAGCTAGATCAGCCCATGCAAAATAGTTATTTCGCAATGTACAATCGATGGCGCATATAGTGAACCATTATTGCAATGTGTTAAATGTAACGACATTCAAACAATTAATGAAATCTATGTTAAGTCGGCTCAAAAAAAAACATAAGCATATCGTTTGCATAGTTTTAAAAACAATGATTCGAAATCAACCCCAAGGGTTCGATCATATCACATATGTGTTGTATGAAATGATTACACCAAGGGTTTAACCACAATGCCAATGTGTTTTCATGAAACTAATGTGTCAAGGAAATCAATGAAAGACTTTAGAAAATCGCACCACCCATGTATTGAGGACTCCATGACAGTCACTATACTATCATCACAATATTATAAAAAAATTGAAGCCATATTAACAACAAAAGATGCCAAATGAGTAAAGATTTTGGAGTCTTTCCAACTGTATAACGATAATTAAATTGGAAATGCAATGAACATATAGAAAAGAGCGATCATACTAATCCAATGGTGATTTAAATATGACCTCAAAATCAAATTTTTCATGCTTGTAGTCATGAAAACAAGAACAAAGGCAAGTGTGCAAATGCGCGAAATAATAGTGTTATTTTATTCAAAGATTGCGACGAAGATCAAGGGTTGCAAAATGCTGGTGTAGGCAGCTTATAAGGATAGGATAAAAATGTGAATTGGCTGCCAACAATGGCTACACACTGGTAGAAGCAGTTATCTCTTCCAAAATAACAAATTCAGATTAGGATAACAAGAATAATTCAAACTTCAAAAACAACCAGAAAATTGTCTAAACATCATTATTAATCAAATATTCCAGCAGTGTTTAAAGGATGAAAACTGATAGCAGTCTTAAGACAAGCGAATCATGATAT
Source organism: Picea engelmannii (assembly GCA_009831015.1). Lineage (NCBI taxonomy): Eukaryota > Viridiplantae > Streptophyta > Pinopsida > Pinales > Pinaceae > Picea > Picea engelmannii. Next base: position 362,438 of record ML786445.1, on the reverse strand, counting down.
TAAAGATAAAATCCCCAATATTGTTGACAGAGCCACTGCTGCTAGCAGGCGTCCATAGCCTTGAAAGGGTTTCCATTTAACCCAATCTGATATCTGTATCCTGCCCAAAAATTCAAGCTCAGAATGAAGGACATTTTAAGATCAAGAGGTTTCATATTTACAAATTTTCATATACTCGACATTGATTCGCTGCCAGCGGGCTTGTTCAGTACCCCAACGAAGTTGTCTTGGTGTCATGCATGCATTTACTCATTGCCAGCATACCTGTTCAGTGTCTCAGTGGGTTTACAAGCACTTCCCACAGCTCTTTTAATGATTTATTTTGTTTTTTAACGATATATAATTGAGCGGGGTGACACTGAAAATTATGATACTTTAGTATATTTTTACAGACCTCAACAAATTTTTATTTTTTTTTAGAACTATCTTTCATTAAGATCCAAATATGGTTTATTTACAGAACCAACTTTCTAAGGCAGGGAGACATCTTTCTGAGTCGTTCCCTTAAGGAATAGGGATAGCGTAAGGAGATAATAGATGATCATGACAGGATTTACTCATAGATCGAAATCGGTTAACTTCTTTCAAACAATAGTTTTTGCCAACACAGAAGTAAATTTCAGAAGTACATACTTGATGTTTACATAATTTTTCAGCAGTCATTTCAGTGAAAGAAGTTTTTGTTTTCTTTGTCTGAATAGTTCTGCATGCAGGTATGTGTATTCCAAACACAAAAACTGATAAGCGTAAAGAAAAAATCAAAACCAAAACAACAAAAAGAAAATAAAAAAAGAAAGAAGAATATGTACATAGTATACGAAGGGTTGTCATCAAGCGAAATATATTTTCAGATCTTGGCCATTCACTGGATAGGTGTCAGGCTGCCCCTCTAGATTCTGCAATTGGAAAGAATTGGGTCCCAGTTTCTCGGCAATTAAAAATTGTCTAGGCCATAAGTTCTTAAATTTCGTGTTCTCTCCCTTCACCTCACACGGTTTGTCTCATTTCAAGACAAGATCACTTACCTTGAAGTTCCTATCAGAGGTAGAGTTGGAATCAAACCATCTTTTGACCACTAGATGATGTTGATATAACTTACGTTTAGCTTGGGACCTTACCTCTTCTAGTTTCATTAAAGCATTAATTCATTTTTCCAAAGGGGGAAAATCTTCCTCTAGTATTTTTTGCGATAGCTGGAGTGAGGGAAGAAGAATGTGTGGTGGCAGAATTGCTTCTCTTCCATAAATGAGAAAGAAGGGAGATTTACCTACAGTAGTTTTTGGTGTTACCCTATCAGCCCAGATCGTGTTTAACAGTGCATTGTGCCAGTTTTTGTGATTCTCGGCTACTGTTCTCTTGATAATTTTAATCAGATTCTTCTTTGTTGATTCTGCCAACCCATTGCCCTGGGGTAGTACCTGGCAGAATACTTCAATTTAATTCCTTTTTCTAAAGATAACTCGTTCATCTGAAGAGATGAAAAATAAGAGGCGTTATCGAATACAAAACAGTCAGGGATACCAAAACGAGTAATAATATTCGAATTTAAAAAGGCAAGTACTTGATTGGTATTCACAGTTCTTAACGCGGCATCTTAAGACCACCTGGTGAAATAGTATGTGGTTTTTATGATAAACTTATGTTGTTATGAGGACGACGGATTGATTGGACCTATAATATCAAGGCCCCACTGCTGAAAATGGGAGTCTACTGAAATGGGCTGGAAAGGAAAGGCTGGTTTCTATAACCGCCCTGATGCTTTTTGACAAATAATACACTTGCAACACAAGGCATGGGCGTCTCTAAAAAGTGTGTGCCAGTAATAACCGACCCTCAAAACTTTATGGGCGGTGGTTTCACCACCAAAATGCCCACTAGCTTCTCCTGCATGCAATTCTAGTAAAACTTTTTCTGCTTCGTCTTTCTCAATAGAACGCATTAATACTCCATCAAAATTTTAACTAAACAGAATACCATTAACCAAATTAAAGGAGGCAAACTTTAATCTTAACGCTCTTCTTTTAGTGGGATCCAAGTGACGGGGTGTTGACCCATGTTCAAGATTAAATTTTATATCTTCATACCAGGGACTGACAGAGTTTTGTGCACAACAAATTGCATTTTTATTGTGTTGTCCTAGGTTTGACATATCGTTTTCTTCTAGCTCTCCTGCTGTTGAATCAGCAACTAACTTGCATAACCCTTGGCCTCTCACTATATGATCTGGAGTAATTTCTATGTTGTACTCTTGTAAGGAAGTAACCCAGTTTGCTTTCTTTTAGCCTAGCTCTTTTTGCACTAACATATTCCTAATGGCTAGGTAAGGGACAATAATTATTGTCCTATATTTCAAAAGATAAGACCGGAATTCCTTGACTTCTTTGAAAATAGCGTAGGCTTGTTGATCAACCATTGGGTAATTAAGTTCCATGCCTTTGAAAGCATATCTCATAAAGGCAATGGGTACTTCATTATTTTCATCGTTCTTTTGAGTTAGAACTGCAGCATAGGAGCGATCAGAGGCAAAAGTGTAGAGTGTGAAGTCTTGCGAAAAGTCGGGGCTCATAAGAGAAGGAGTGTCTATTATGGCCTTTTTTATTGCATTAAAATCTTGGTTTTCTAAGGGTCCCCAATGATATTGTGCATCTTTCTTAATTAGGTTTTGTAAAGGTCTGACCATTTAGTAGAAACCGAGGACGAATATCTTGATGAAGTTTATCTGGCCTAAGAAAGATTGCATAGACTTTTTGGATGTAGGAGGGGGAAGTTTTGAGATGAATTGTGTCCTTTTAGGGTCAATAATCATCCCTTTGTTTGACACAATAAATCCTAAGAGTTTACCTTGTTCTACTGCAAAGATGGATTTTTTAGGATTCAAGGAAATGTCGTATTTACGACATCGTTGTAGAACAACCCTTAAATGAGCTAGATGATCGGTTTTGTTTTTTGAAAATGCAGTAACATCATCTATGTAAACTATGATGGACGTATTGATTAAGACTCAGAAAGTGATATCCATCACTCTCTCGAAAGTGGCACCGAAATTAATCAATCCAAAGGGAATTTTTCAATAAGCATAGGTGCCCCATGGAGTGCGGAAGGTAGTTTTAATTTGGTTTGGAGGAGACATCAATACTTGGTTATATCCTGAAAAACCATCCAATAAGGATAGTCTTTCAGAACCAGATACCTGTTGAAGGATATTTTCCATGGGTGGCACAGGGTAGTTGTCTTTGTCAGACGCTCTATTAAGGTTTCGTAAATCGATGCAAAGTTGGATTTCCCCACTTTTGTTTCAGACAGGGACAAGGTTAGACATCCATTGAGTGTGCCTAACAGGGAAAATTATCTTATCATTTAGAAGTTTATTCAATTCTTTTTTAACGGTCGGTTCGAGCTTAGGGTGCATTTTCCTTAATTTTTGTTGAAAGGGCAAGGTTTGGGGCTTCATAGGAATGATGTGTTGTATGATGTTGGGGTCGAAAGTTTTAAGGTCATCATATGTCCACGCAAAAACATATTTAAATTCTTTGAACAATTTAATAAATGCATCTTTTTCTTGTTGAGAACACCCAACCCCAAAATTAATGCACTGTGGATTGTCATCAGTTCCTAAGTTTACTTTTTCATATGATAACGAGGAACTATTGGTTTTACATTTGATCGATTTTTTGAATTTATCTTGAAGATCGTAAAATTTATTTAATCTAACTACAGATTTATGGATCGAATTTACGATGTCCAAGGAAGATTCAGGAGTTCTCGGATCTGGTATTACCGTGAAATCACGCAAATTGTCGTCGTGAGTGCATTCATCGATCACCGCATCTTGAAAAGTTTATTCCATATGCAGGAAGCTAATAATCTGCTGATCGTCGTTGAAGACTCTCCAGTTCGTAATGTTTTCGGGAACGGATGGTTTGAACAATAGTTTGACGGAGAATGCATTCGGGGACAATCCTTCTGCAGGAAAGAGTTTGGAAGCTACATTAGCTAATAGATCGGCTTCAACATTATTCAATCTAGGAATAGAATTTATATTGAAAGCAGAAAACTTATTCATTAAATTCCATACCTCAGATTGGTAGCTTTTAAGATGCGGGGAAAGACAGTGGATAGAATCTCTTACCTGTCTAACCACAATTTTGGAGTCACCAAAGACGGCCAGATTTTGAATGTTCATGTCTAAATCTTTTCTAAGGCCCTGCATTAAAGCCTCATATTCTGCTGTGTTATTAGTACATTCAATGTCCAACCTACATGCGATCAGAGTTTTGTTAACTGAGAGATCAATAATAACGCATCCTGCACCTGCTCCTTCTTTGGACTTTGACCTGTCAAAATAAAGAGACCAAATTTGATTTTTATTGGGTGCATGAGACCATTGTGTAGAAGCTGTTGGTTGCACATATTCTACAATCTCAGACTATTTTTATGGTTGGTGATAGCTGAAGTTTCGGCCATGAAATTACCGAAAAATGTATCCATCCCTTGTATTTTGAGTGAATCAGCAGAAGGCGTAAACGGTTCATTGGGATCATTCAAATCTGTGACCATGAACTTGAGGTAGAGTTCACGATTTACCTTGATCTTGTTGGGCTTTCCATTCACGGGCAACCATAGGTGAGACCAATCTGTTGCGAAATAGCCGTGTAGTTGCTCTGACCAATCCCTGCTTAAAAATAGACCATACACTTATAGAATATCCACAAAAATAATATCAATGACTTGATGAACTTTGGGGTTAGACAATAATCTTATAAGCACATTTCTTAATTTGCCTACAACTTTAACACTGGTTCGATCAAGTTGGATGATTTTTAAAGTAGATGGTTCAAATTCAGTGTTAATCTTCTGACACATAGACCATGGCATCGCATTGGATGACACTCCTGAGTCTACAATACAATTGTGCACATTTCTATTAAATATTTTGAAAGTTAACAAAAATGGAGGTACATTTATGCGAGTACTAAGTGTGGAGGCTTGCGGCTTTTTACTCGCAGTCTCTAAAGCTAATTTATCCATATTATTTTTATTATTTACATTATTTACAGGAAGGCTTCCTTTATCGTGAGGATCAGGATTATTCTTAGTTGAAGTCTTCTAAGGAACTTTGTTCTGAACAACCTTGTTTGAATTACCATTTTTGCTATTCTCTGTGATTTTCTGTAAGATTTTTTGTAGCAGAAATGGGAACTTTAATAACTCATAAACATAAATGTTAGCCCTTAAATTTTTAATATATTCAACTAAATCATAATCTAAGTTGGGGTTTACATGACCTTGTTTAGTCTCAGCTGGTTTAGATTGCTTTGGAGGAAAATTCATAATGTTTTCGGAAGAAGGTTTGTTTGTTGTCTTACTCCTAGTATTGTAGGGATGTACTGTCTCAAAATTAGCTTGGAAAATGCTATCCGAGAAGTGTCCAAAAATGTTTGGAGAAGACTCTTCTTCTTGAACTATCTCTTGTTCGACAACCTCCTCAGGAATCTCAGGAGGCATCAAGTTATCCTAGGCTTCTAAAATTGTTTGAAGGGCGTATTGCAGACATTCTAGATTAATGCCTTCAGTATTTGGATTAGGTCAGTTGGTGGGAAAAGGATTCCTGAACGGGGTTTTGTAGGGTCCTTTTCTTGAGGAAGCTTCTTCCGCTATCCTTTTCAAATCTATAACTTGATTTGATAGTTTTTGAATGAATTTAGTTAATTTTTCTAAATCAAATCTTTCAGGTTGTGTTTTACTTTGAGTAGGTCTAGGGAGGATTTCAATCTTATTTTTGGAAGATGAACTAGTCTCTGTTTCGTTGCTAGTAGTGTATTTTTAACTAAGTATGTCCTTTTCAATCTGGATGGCCTCTTCGAAGGCCTCTAACAATGTGGCCTTCTTAGATCGTTTAACCAAAATGGATATACTTTGATGCAAGGCTTTAGTATATTATGCTATAATAAGATTCTCGGCAGGCATGGAATCTGTAGGGATTCGGTTCTTAAGTGTTAAGAATCTTTTATTAAAGTCTCTAATTTTCTCTTTTGGGTTCATTCTTAATATAGAAAGCTCCATAACCAGGACTTTCGGGGACTTGTCGTCTCCGAAATTTTCCAAAAAGCATGACTCGAACTTATCACAAGACATGATGGTATGGGGTTGCTGGGAAAAATACCAAGTAGAGGCATTGCCCTCGAAAGTATAGGGGAACAACCTACATACTACGTATTCATGCTCGACATTGTGGAGTCTAAAGGCTAACATGAACTTTTTAATGTGATCTTCAGCGATCTATTTAGAGTTAGGGTCAAACTTGGGAAGCCACTTCTCTGGATCTTTCAGTAAGGGATGATGAACACCAGGTACGGCTACCGCATCCTGATCGAGCCAAGGTCTGGTAGGATTTTTCTGGTTGGCCATTGGTGTAGGAAGCATGGAAGGCTGAGAAGGGGAACTGCCTTCATCAGAAGAGTCTTCTCCAGAAGAAGAAGGAGATGATGGAGGTGGTGAGGGAGGTATTCCAGATCCTCCTGTAGTAGGAGTGAGGATTAGATCTGTAGGGTTTAAAGTGAGGATAGTGCCTCCAAGTTGTTCTCTGATATCAGAGAAATCTAACAGTTGGTCCAAATGTCAATTTGGTTGCCTTAAACGGGCTAAGGCGCTATGTGTTCTTAAGAGAGATTGGCGGACAATATCTTGTATTTCACCACCTGTAAGATTTGGGGTTGCTGGTTCGACTGTGATCCGTAGATCGTCATTTGATGTGGTTTTTGTTTGAGGTTGAAATTTTTCGTTTGAATGACTTCTTGTCATCAAAGGTGAGCGATTAGGTGGTGGAGGAGTCTTACAACCACCTCGTGTCATTAATAAGTTTCAGGACCTCCTTCTAGCGCCATTTGTTGACGCTTCTGAAATTGAACGCTCTCCAACTAGAAGAGTGGATCCAGTCTAGGGTTGTCTAAATAACCCAAGCCATTTTGGATGATCCACCCTGACGGGTTTAGTGGCTTCGTTGGCCGATCTAAGTCCTAGGAAAATGAAAGAAAACTACACTAAGGAACTAATCTAAAGAAAACAAAAATTAAAGAAAACTAATAAACAAATCTGAACTAAGTATATACAGTCTATTATCTATGTTATATAGAAATAATTCTATAAAATTAAATGTTCAATTATTAATAGAGTTAGATCCAATTACAAATATACAATATTTATAGATTGCAGATTTAAATGAAAAGCTGCAAAAATCATTTGTAAACTGTCCTAAGACAGTGAAACTATTGTTTTTTTATTTTTATAATTTTATGAGAAGGAAATAAACTGAAAAACTATCTAAGAATAAGAAACTAAGAATCTAAACTATATATATATATATATATGTCTAAACTACTTAAATAACACTAATAACTAACCTATAATAATGCTTTCCAATTTGTCCTATGTAAAGGATCCAGCTCAGTTGTTCGATGGGAGGAAACCCGCACCAGATTCTCTGCAAGCTTCTTGTAAACCAGAAGTAGAAATTCTCTTTGAATATCAACAACAGAAAAAACAAGACATAAAACTAACAACAATCTTATGATTTACAAATCGTCACAATTAGATAAACCTGTATGTGAAGATTTGTACAAAATGATTCATTTAACGAGAAAGATAAACCTTTAATCATTAAATTGAAACAAAGTAATTGTTGTACTTTTTGAAATAAGAGATATCAGATATGGACAACATATCAAACAAATCACATCATCCTGTAATGAATTATGATAGCTAATGTAGTCGATAATTGATTGCAAACTAACATGAAGAAAACTTGAAATAAAAATTTGATATATTGAAAGATAATGCTGTTACAAGACATCAACTTTCATCTTAGTCTGTATCATAAATCCATAGTCTAGTTCCCCCAACAATGATTATGATGATCCTTCATAGAAAAAATAACAAGTATTTAAAGACCACAGGGTAAAACATCCCTGTGGGAATTGTCAAAGCAAATTACAAAAAATCTGGGAATAATCTCCAAAGTCCCTATTTTTGCCTATGACTAACAACTTGAAAACTATATCTAAACTGCCATAGCATGTCCAATGTGTCAATGAAATTCGTAGGTACCTATAAGTAGACAAAAATACAGAAGTTTAGATAATGTTTTATTGATAAAATTGACAAGAATCTAATTTTTTATACTAGCTACAGAATCTTGCGATTTTGTAGCTAGTCTAATTTGAACACGGAATCGTTTCAGAACCAATTCAAATCTTAACAGAATTATATTTGACTTATTAAAACAAATCTTAAATTACTAATTCCAAACAGAGCGAATAATTCATGCACACCAAACCAAAACTCCTGTGCGAATTGAAACAAACAAAATCATGGTTGAATCAATCAAATGATAATAGGATATGTACGATCTATCGTACAACTTTTATTTCCAATTCGGGGTAGAAAGAATCGTTTTAAAAATCGAAATGAAATCATTTTCATGAATCAATTTCAATTGACACAAACTGTATGTAAATTTTTCGTGCAATAATTTATGTTGACTCAGCCATTAAAAAAATTGTTTTAAAATCCAAAACTAGCAGAGTTGTTTTTTTGATTTAATAGATTACATTATATTTATCAAACTAATCACTGATATTGATGCATTGTATATGTAGAGGATCTTGCCAATTCAAGCATATAGAATCGTTTCAAAATCAAACCATAAGAAATAAATTGAACTAAGTCAGAGTTGAGACAATCCAACAATAACAAAATCGTATCAATCCAAAACATAGTTGTGTCTGATTTTAGCAAATAAATCTCATGTACAGGTCAGATGCAATCATAATCTAAAATGGAAACAAAACAGAATCATTCCTTAAATCTATTCGAACAGAACTAAATGAAAACAAACTCAATCGATTATCCTAATTCAAACTGACTCAAAAAAAATCAATCGTTTATACTAATCTGAGAATGTTAACTAAATCGTAGTTGTGTCCAAATTTAGCAAACCATACATGATTCATAACAAAATTATTTTGGTAAAATGAAAGTAACAAAATCATTTTGAATCTATCAACACGAACAGAGATATTGAAAGCAAATCCAATCGGTTAAATTAATTTGAACCAACTCATAAAACAAAATCAATATGGAAATACATACCTGGGCAATCAGAAAACAACTTGGTCATGATAATTTTGAATTTGCAAAGGTCGTTGCTACTTCGATGTTTCTGAAGTCAATTGAACCGGTGATTTTTTGTTTCTTCTCATTGGTCTGTAGTCTGTCGTTCTCCTTTGACAGGACTGTGACCCATGCCTCTAACAATTTGATCTTTGATTGCAACAGGGGAACGTCGGTGTAATAACGTTCCATCCAAGCATTACATTGGATACATGGTGATTGATTTCACTTTGGCATCATAGGTGAGGGTTTTCTCAAATTACTAGGGGTTTCCTTGTGCAGCTTAATTCCAGGGTAGTTAGGGTCATTTTTGAGGCATGGAGGTAAGTTAGAGACATAGTCATAGGTTTCCATAGAGAATAGGCCATGAGAATAGGTATATTCCTCAGCTAGGAAACACTCAATATCGAAGTCCGAGTCCTCGCTCAAGACTATTGGATTTTGGTTGACTTTTTGCTTAGGCTTGTTCCGAGCAAATCTTGATATCAGTCGAGCATTTTTCTTCCCCTTTTTGTCGACAGTAGTATCACTTCTGTCATTCTTCCTTCCAGGTCTTTTGACGACCTTAATATCATCCTTACCACACGAGTTGGCCATGGCATCGGGTAGGTCCAAGTCGGGGCAATCTGAGGGTTTGACAAGGGGTAGAAGGATATGAAGTGGCACAGCTAGTCCAACCTTGGTTTCAGAAACCACAACTTTGTCCACTTGAATAGACTCAAGATTGGCAAAGCCATTCCTAGATAGGAAGGCTTGCCAACTATCACCACTAAGGTTTAAATGGTGGATGAGAAGGACTTTGATCAAGTCATGAGGGAAAAGGCTACTATCATCCTTCTCACACTTGAATATTTTAGACATCTTGTAAAGACTACGCAATAGGTAATGCGGCATGTTCAAAGGGTAGCCTATAAAATTCATCAATAACCAAAGATGATGCAGAAATACCAAGCCATACTGACCTTCATAGGTCACAAAATGCTTAACAATTGCCAAAAGATCGTGCCACCTGGGTTTGAGGGTAGTGATAGGCATACCTCTATCACAGGAAACAATATTCCTTGATGTGAATAATAGCGACCACGACACCTCGTCGACTTTGGAATTTTTAAACCACCTTTCCCCTGTAGGTGGTAGCCCTGTAGCTGAGCTTATGAATTCTTCATTTAGCTAGAGCTATATGTCTTTGACCTTAGCCCTGTAACCATTGAAGTTGAGGGTGAAATGTTTAGAAGCTGAAAATTTAAAACCCTCAAACCTCTGGATAAACACCAGCCAGCCACCATTTTCCAAATCTTTACGAGCATTGTCGAACAACATGAGTGTTTGGATACCGTTTGGCTCTATGCGCACCACAGGTGCCATAGACGGGAATACACAGTGAGGAGGGTAAATGGGTGAGGGTTCGAGCAAGGTATATGCTAGATTGAATAACTTACAAACTTCCTCGAAAGCAACATAGGTGACTCGGGATGGGAGGGAGGCATTAATGCCCGAATGTGTGCGGGTGGTGGAGCTAGATCAACCCATGCAAAATAGTCATTTCCCAATGTACAACCGACGACGCATATAGTGAACAATTATTACAATGTGTTAAAAGTAACGACATTCAAACGATTAATGAAATCTATGCTAAGTCGGCTAAAAAAGATGCATAAGCATATCGTTTGCATAGTTTTAAAAACAATGATTCGAAATCAACCCCAAGGGTTCAATCATATCACATATGTGTTGTATGAAATGGTTACACCAAGGGTTTAACCACAATGCCAATGTGTTTGTATGAAACTAATGTGTCAAGGAAATCAATGAAAGACTTTAGAACATCGCACCACCCATGTATTGAGGACTGCATGACAGTCACTATAGTATCATCGCAATCTTATAAAAAAATTGAAGCCATATTAACAACAAAAGATGCCAAATGAGTAAAGATTTTGGAGTCTTGCCAACTGTATAACGATAATTAAATTGGAAACGCAATGAACATATAGACAAGAGCGATCATAAAAATCCAGTGACGATTTAAATATGACCTCAAAATCAAAGTTTTCATGCTTGCAGTTGTGAAAACAAGAACAAAGGCAGGTGTGCAAATGCACGAAATAATAGTGTTATTTTATTCAAAGATTGCGACGAAGATCAAGGGTTGCAAAACACTGGTGTAGGCAGCTTATAAGGATAGGATAAAAATTTGAATTGGTTTCCAACAATGGCGACACACTGGTAGAAGCAGTTATCTCTGCCAAAAGAACAAATTCAGATTAGGATAACAAGAATAATTCAAACTTCAAAAACAACCAGAAAATTGTCTAAACATCATTATTAATCAAATATTCCAACAGTGTTTAAATGATTAAAACTAATAGCAGTCTTAAGACAAGCGAGTCACGATATTAAAGATAAAATCCCTAATACTGTTGACAAAGCTACTGCTTCTAGCAGGTGTCCATAGCCTCGACAGGGTTTCCATTTAACCCACTCTGATATCTTTATCCTACCCAGAAATTCAAGCTCAAAATGAAGGACATTTTAATGTCAAGAGGTTTCATATTTGCAAATGTTCATATACCCGACATTCCTTCGCTACCAGCGGGCCTGTTCAGTACCCCGACGAAGTTGTCTTGGCATCAGGCATGCATTTACCCGTTGCCAGCAGACCTGTTCAGTGTCCCGGCGGGTTTACAAGCACTTCCCACAACTCTTTTAATGATTTATATTGTTTTTTAACGATATATAAATAAGCAGGGTGATGCTGAAAATTATGATACTTTAGCATATTTTTATAGACCTCAACAATTTTTTATTTTTTTTTAGAACTGTCCTTCATTAAGATCCAGAGATGGTTCATTTACAGAACCAAATTTCTAAGGCAGGGAGACATCTTTCTGATTCGTTCCCTTCGGGAACAGGCATAATGTAAGGAGATAATAGATGATCATGACAGGCTTTACTCATAGATCAAAATCAATTAACTTCTTTCAATCAATAGTTTTTGCCAACACAGAAGTAAATTTTAGAAGTACATAATTGATGTTTACACAATTTTTCAGCAGTCATTTCAGTGAAATAAGTTTCTGTTTTCTTTGTCTGAATAGTTTTGCATGAAGGTATGTGTATTCCAAACACAAAAACTGATAAGCGCAAAGGAAAAATCAAAACCAAAAAAACAAAAAGAAAAGCAAAAAGAAAGAAGAATATGTACATAGTATACAAAGAGTTGTCATCAAGCGAAATATCTTTTCAGAGCTTGGCCATTCACCGTATAGGTGTCAGGCTACCCCTCTAGATTCTTCCATCGGAAAGAGTTGGGACCCATTTTCTTGGCAATTAAAAATGGTCCAAGCCATAAGTTCTAAAATTTCGTGTGCTCTCCCTTCCCCTCATGCGGTTTGTCCTATTTCAAGACAAGATCACCTACCTCGAAGTTCCTATCAGAGGCAGAGTTGGAATCACACCATATTTTGAGCACTAGTTGATGCTGATCTAACTTACGTTTAGCTTGGGAACTTACCTCTTCTAGTTTCATTAAAGAGTTAATTCAGTTTTCCAAAGGGGGACAATCTTCTTCTAGTATTTTTTGCGATAGCTGGAGTGAGGGAAGAAGAATGTGTGGTGGGAGAATTGCTTCTCTGCCATAAACAAGAAAGAAGTGAGAGTTACCTACATCAGTTTTTGGTGTTACCCTATTAGCCCAGATCACATTTAACAGTGCATTGTGCTAGTTTTTGTGATTCTCGGCTACCGTTCTCTTGATAATTTTAATCAGATTCTTATTTGTTGATTCTACCAATCCATTGCCCTGGGGGTAGTAGCTGGCAGAATAATTCAATTTAATTCCTTTTTCTAAAATGAACTTTCTCATCTCAAGAGATTGAAAATAAGAGGCATTATCAAATACTAAACAGTCAGGGATACCAAAACGAGTAATAATATTCGAATTTAAAAAGGCAAGTACCTGATTGGTATTCATAGTTCTTAACGCGGCAGCTTCAGACCACCTGGTGAAATAGTCTGTGGCTATTATGATAAACTTATGCTACTGTGAGGACATCGGATTGATTGGACCTATAATATCAAGGCCCCACTATTGAAAAGGAGAGTCTACTGAAATGGGTTGCAAAGGAAAGGCTGGTTTCTGTAACCGCCCTGATGCTTTTTGACAAATAATACACTTGCGACACAATGCATGGGTGTCTCTAAAAAGTGTGGGCCAGTAACAACTGGCTCTCAAAACTTTATGGGGGTTGGTGTCACCACCAAAATTCCCACCAGCTTCTCCTACATGCAATTCTAGTAAAACTTTTTCTGCTTTGTCTTTCTCAAGACAACGCATTAAAACTCCATCAAAATTTTGACGAAACAAAATACCATTAACCAAATTAATGGAGGCATAATTTAATCTTAACGCTCTTCTTTTAGTGGGATCCAGGTGATGGGGTGCTGACCCATGTTCAAGACAGAATTTTATATCTTCATACACGGGACTGACAGATTTTTGTGCACAACAAATTACATTTTGATTGTGTTGTCCTAGGTTTGACATATCGTTTTCTTCTAGCTATCTTGCTGTTGAATCAACAACTAACTTGCATAACCCTTGGCCTCTCACTATCTGAGCTGGGGTAATTTCTATTTCATACTCCTATAAGGAAGTAACCCAGTTCGCTCTCTTTTCGCCTAGCTCTTTCTGCACTAACAGATTCCTAACGACTGGGTAAGGGACAATAATTTTTGTCATCGATTTCAAAAGATAAGACCAGAAGTTCTTGACTATTTTGAAAACAGCATAGGCTTGTTGATCAACTGCTGGGTAATTATGTTTCACGCCTTTGAAAGAAGAGCTCATAAAGGCATTGGGTACTTCATTGTTTCCAGCGTTCTTTTGAGTTAGAACTGCAGCGTAGGAGCGGTCAGAGGCAAAAGTGTAGAGTGTGAAGTCTTGAGAAAAGTTGGGGCTCATAAGAGAAGGAGCGTCTATTCTGGACTTTTTTATTGCATTAAACGCTTGGTTTTCTAAGGGTCCCCAATGATATTGTGCATATTTCTTAATTAGGTTTTGTAAAGGTCTGACCATTTTGGAGAAACTGGGGACGAATCTCTTGACAAAGTTTATCTGGCCTAAGAAAGACTGCATAGAATTTTTGGATGTAGGAGGGGGAAGTTTCGAGATGACTTGTGTCCTTTCAGGGTCAATAATCATCCCTTTGCTTGACACAATAAATCATAATAGTTTACCTTGTTCTACTGCAAAGATGGATTTTGTAGGATTCAAGGAAATGTCGTATTTACGACATCGCTGTAGAATAGCCCTTAAATGAGCTAGATGATCGGTTTTGTTTCTTGAAAATACAGTAACATCATCTAAGTAAACTACGATGGACTGATTGATTAAGCCTTGGAAAGCGATATCCATCACTCTCTCGAAAGTGGCACCGGAATTAATCAATCCAAAGGGAATTTTTCGATAAGCGTAGGTGCCCCATGGAGTGCGGAAGGTAGTTTTAAGTTGGTCTGGAGGAGACATCGATACATGGTTATATCCTGAAAAACCATCCAATAAGGATAGTCTTTCAGAACCAGATACCTGTTGAAGGATCTGTTCCATGGGTGGGACAGGGTAGTTGTCTTTGTCATACGCTCTATTAAGGTTTCGGAAATTGACGCAAAGTCGAATTTCCCCACTTTTCTTCCAGACAGGGACAAGGTTAGACACCCATTAAGTGTGCCTAATAGGGAAAATTATCTTAGCATTTAGAAGTCTATTCAATTCTTTTTTAACGGTTAGTTCAAGCTTAGGGTGCATTTTCCTTAATTTTTGTTGAAAGGGCAATGTTTGGGCCTTCATAGGAATGACGTGTTGTATGATGTTGGGGTCGAAAGTTTTAAGGTCATCATATGTCCACACAAAAACATCTTTAAATTCTTTGAAAAATTTAATAAATGCATCTTTTTCTTGTTGAGAACACCCAACCCCAAAATTAATGCACTGCGGATTGTCATCAGTTCCTAAGTTTACTTTTTCATATGATAACGAGGAACTATTGGTTTTACAGTTGACCGATTTTTTGAATTTATCTTGAAGATCGTAAAATTTCTCTAATCTAACTACAGATTTAGGGTTCGAATTTACCATGTCCGAGGAAGATTCAGGAGTTCTCGGATCTAGTATTACCATGAAATCGTGCAAATTAGCGTAGTGAGTGCATTCGTCGATCACTACGTCTTGAAAAGTTTCTTCCATATGCAGGAAGACTCTCCAGTTTGTAATGTTGTCAAGAACGGATGGTATGAACAATATTTCAACGGAGAATGCATCTGGGGACAGGCCTTCTGCAGGAAAGAGTTTAGAAGCTACGTTATCTAATAGATCGGCTTCAACATTATTCAATCTAGGAATAGAATTTATATTGAAAGAAGAAAACTTATTCATTAGATTCCATACCTTGGATTGGTATCTTTTAAGATGCCGAGATAGACAGTGGATAGAATATCTTACCTATCTAACCATGATTTTGGAGTCGCCAAAGATGGCCAGATTTTGAATGTTCATGTCTAAAGATTTTCTAAGGCCCTGCAGTAAAGCCTCATATTCTGTTGTGTTATTAGTACATTCAAATTCCAACCTACATGCGATCAGAGTTTTGTTACCTGAGAGATCAATAATAATTCAGCCTGCACCTGCTCCTTCTTTGGACTTTGATCCGTCAAAATAAAGAGACCAAATTTGATTTGTATTGGGTGCATGAGACCATTGTGTAGAAGTTGTTGGCTGCACATATGCTACAATCTCGGACTATTGTTCCGGATTGCTGATAGCTGAAGTTTCAGCCATGAAATTGCCGAAAAAGGTATCCGTCCCTTGTATTTCGGTTGAATCAGCAGAAGGTGTAAACGGTTCATTGGGATCATTCAAATCTGTGACCTTGAACTTAAGGTAGCACTCATGATTTACCTTGATCTTATTAGGCTTTCCATTCTCGGGCAGCCACAGGTGAGACCAATCTGTTGCGAAATAGTCGTGTAGATGCTCCGACCAATCCCTACTTAAAAACATACCATACACTTTTGGAATATCCACAACAATAATATAAATGACTTGATGAACTTTGGGGTTAGACGATAATCTTATAAGCACATTTCTTAATTCGCCTACAACTTTAAGACTAGTTCGATCAAGTTGGATGATTTTTAAAGTGGATGGTTCAAATTCAGTTTTAATCTTCTGACACACAGACCATGGCATCAGATTGGATGACACTCCTGAGTCTACCATACAATTGTGCACATTTCTATTAAATATTTCGAAAGTTAACAAAAATGGAGGTACATTTATGCGAGTACTAAGTGTGGAGGCTTGTGACTTTTTACTCATAGTCTCTAAAGCTAATTTATCCATATTATTTACATTATTTACCTTATTTACAGGAAGGCTTCCTTTATCGTGAGGATCAGGAGTACTCTTAGTGGAAGTATTCTGAGGAACTTTGTTCTGAACAACCTTGTTTGAATTACCATTTTTGCTATTCTTTGTGATGTTCTGTAACATTTTTTGTAGTAGAAATGGGAACTTTAATAACTCATAAATAGAAATGTTGGCCCTTAACTTTTTAAGATCTTTAACTAAATCATAATCTAAGTTTGGGTTTACATGACTCTGTTTAGTCTCAGCTGGTTTAGATTTCTTTGGGGGCAAAGTCGTAGTGTTTTCGGAAGAAGGTTTATTTGTTGTTTTACTCCTAGTATTGTAGGGATGTACTGTCTCGAAATTAGCTTGGAAAATACTATCCAAGAAGTGTCCAAAAATGTTTGGAGAAGAATCTTATTCTTGAAATGTCTCTTGTTCAACAACTTCCTCAGGAATCTCAGGAGGCATCAAGTTATCCTGGGCTTCTAAAATTGTTTGAAGGGTGTATTGCAGACTTTCTAGATTAAGGCCTTCAGTATTTGGATTAGGTTGGTTGGTGGGAAAAGGATTCTTGAATGGGGTTTTGTAGGGTCCTTTGCTTGAGGAAGATTCTCCGGCTATCCTTTTCCAATCTATAACTTGATTTGATAGTTTTTGAACGACTTTAGTTAAGTTTTCTAAATCAGAGCTTTCAGGTTGTGTTTTACTTTGAGTAGGTCTAGGGAGGATTTCAATCTTCTTTTTGGAAGATGAACTAGTCTCTGTTTCGTTGCTAGTAGTGTCTTTTAAATTAAGTATGTCCCTTTCAATATAGATGGCCTCTTCGAAGGCCTCTAACAATGTGGCCTTCTTAGATCATTTAACCCAAATGGCTATACTTTGATGCAAGGCTTTAGCATAGTTTTCTATGATAAGATTCTGGGTAGGCATGGAATCTGTAGGGATTTGGTTCTTGAGTTTTAATAATATTTGATTAAAGTCTTTAATTTTCTCTTTTGGGTTCATTCTTAAGCTATAAAGCTCCATAACCAAGACTTTCGGGGACTTGTCGTCTCTGAAATTTTCCAAAAAGCATGACTTGAACTTATCCCAAGACACAATGGTATGGGGTTGGTGGGCAAAATACCAAGTAGAGGCATTTCCCTCGAAAGTATAGGGGAACAACCTATAGACTATGTCTTCATGATCGACATTGTAGAGTCTAATAGATAACATGAACTTTTTAATGTGATCTTCAATGATCTGTTTAGAGTTAGGGTAAAACTTGGGAAGCCAGTTCTTCATATGTTTGGGTAAGGGATGTTGAGCCCCAGGTATGGCTACCGCATCCTGATCGAGCCAAGGTCTGGTAGGATTTTTCTGGTTGGCCATTGGTGTAGGCAGCATGGAAGGCTGAGAAGGGGCACTGTCTTTGTCATAAGAGTCTTCTCCCAAGGAAGAAGGAGATGAAGGAGGTGGTGAGGGAGGTATTCGAGATCCTCCTATAGTAGGAGTGAGGATTGGATCTGTAGGGTTTAAAGTGAGGTTAGTGCCTTCAATTTGTTCTTTGATATCAAAGAAATCTAACGGTTAGTCCAAAGGTCGATTTGGTATCCTTAAACGGGCTAAGGCGCTATGTGTTCTTAAGAGAGATTGGCGGACAATCTCTTGTATGTCACCACCTGTAGGATTTGGGGTTGCTGGTTCGACTATGATCCGTATATCACCATTTGATGTGGTTGCTATTTGAGGTGGAAAGTTGTCGCTCGAATGAATTCTTGTCACTATAGGTGAGAGATTAGGTGGTGGAGGAGTATTACGACCACCTCATGCCATTAATAAGTTTCAGGCCCTCCTTCTAGCATCATTTGTTGACGCTCCTGAAATTAAACGCTCGCCAACTAGAAGAGTGGATCCAGTCCGGGGTTGTCTAAATAACCCAAGTCGTTTTAGATGATCCACCCTGACGGGTTTAGTGGCTCCGTTGGCCGATCTAAGTCCTAGAAAAATGAAAGAAAACTACACTAACGAACTAATCTAAAGAAAACAAAAATTAAAGCAAACTAATAAACAAATCTGAACTAAGTATATACAGTCCATTATCTATGTTATATAGAAATAATTCTATAAAATTAAATGTTCAATTATTAACAGAGTTAGATCCAATTACAAATATACAATATTTACAGATTGCAGATTTAAATGAAATCCTACAAAAATCATTTGTAAACTGTCCTAAGACAGTGAAACTATTGTTTTTTGATTTTTATAATTTTATGAGAAGGAAATAAACTGAAAATTGTCGAAGCATAAGAAACTAAGAATCTAAACTATATATATATATATATCTAAAATACTTAAATAACACTAATAACTAACTTATAATAACGCTTTCCAATTTGTCGTGTGTAAAGGATCCAGCTCAGCTGTTCGATGGGAGGAAACCCACACCAGATTCTTTGCAAGCTTCTTGTAAACCAGAAGTAGCAGTGCTCTTTGAATATCAACAACAGAACAAACAATACATAAAATTAACAACAATCTTATGATTTACAAATTGTCACAATTAGATAAATCTGTATGTGAAGATTTGTACAAAATGATTCATTTAGCGAGAAAGATAAACCTTTAATCATTAAATTGAAACAAAGTAATTGTTGTACTTTTTGAAATAAGAGATATCATATATGGAAAACATATAAAACAAATCACATCAACCTGCAATGAATTATGATAGCTAAAGTAGTCGATAGTTGATTGCAAACTAACATGAAGAAAACTTGAAATAAAAATTTGATATATTGAAAGCCAAAGCTGTTACAAGACATTGACTTTCATCCCAGTCTGTATCATAAAGCCATAGTCTGGTTCCCCCAACAGTGATGATGATGATCCTTCATAGAAAAAATAACAAGTATTTAAAGACCACGGGGTAAAAAATCCCTGTGGGAATTGTCAAAGAAAATTACAAAAAATCTGGGAATAATCTCCCAAGTCCCTATTTTTGCCTATGACTAACAACTTGAAAACTATATATAAACTGCTACAGCATGTCCAATGTGTCAATGAAATTCATAGGTACCTGTAAGTGGGATCCAGGTGACGGGGTGCTGACCCATGTTCAAGACAGAATTTTATATTGTCATACCAGGGACTGACAAAGTTTTGTGCACAACAAATTGCATTTTGATTGTGTTGTCCTAGGTTTGACATATCATTTTCTTCTAGCTATCCTGTTGTTGAATCAACAACTAACTTGCATAACCCTTGGCCTCTAACTATCTGAGCTGGGGTAATTTCTATGTCGTACTCCTATAAGGAAGTAACCCAATTTGCTCTCTTTTCGCCTAGCTCTTTCTACACTAACAGATTCCTAACGGCTGGGTAAGGGACAATAATTTTTGTCCTGGATTTCAAAAGATAAGACTGAAAGTGATTGACCGCTTTGAAAACAACGTACACTTGCTGATCAACTGCTGGGTAATTAAGTTCCGTGCTTTTGAAAGCAGAGATCATAAAGGCAATGGGTACTTCATTGTTTTCAGGGTTCTTTTGAGTTAGAACTGCAACGTAGGAGCGGTCAGAGGCAAAAGTGTAGAGTGTGAAGTCTTGCGAAAATTTGGGGCTCATAAGAGAAGGAGCCTCTATTATGGCCTTTTTTATTGCATACACTTGTTTTTCTAACGGTCTCAAATGATATTGTGTGTCTTTCTTAATTAGGTTCTTTAAAGGTCTGACCATTTTGGAGAAATTGGGGACGAATCTCCTGACGAAGTTTATCTAGCCTAAGAAAGGCTGCATAGACTTTTTGGATGTAGGAGGGGAAAGTTTTAATATGACTTGTGTCCTTTTAGGGTCAATAATCATCCCTTTTCTTGACACAATAAATCCTTAGAGTTTACCTTGTTCTACTGCAAAGATGGATTTTTTAGGATTCAAGGAAATGTCGTATTTATGACATCACTGTAGAATAGCCCTTAAATGAGCTAGATGATCGGTTTTGTTTTTTGAAAATACAGTAACATCATCCAAGTAAACTACGATATACTGATTGATTAATCCTCGAAAATAGATATCCATCTCTCTATCGAAAGTGGCACCGGCATTAATCAATCCAAAGGGCATTTTGCGATAAGCGTAGGAGCCCCATGGAGTGCGGAAGGTAGTTTTAAGTTGGTCTGGAGGAGACATCAATACTTGGTTATATCCTGAAAAGCCATCCAATAAGGATAGTCTTTCGGAACCAGATACCTATTGAAGGATCTGTTCCATGGGTGGGACAGGATAGTTGTCTTTGTCAGACGCTCTATTAAGGTTTCAGAAATCGACACAAAGTCAGATTTCCCCACTTTTCTTATGGATAGGGACAAGGTTAGACACCCATTTAGTGTGCCTAATAGGGAAAATTATCTTAGCATTTAGAAGTTTATTCAATTCTTTTTTAACAGTCGTTTAGAGCTTAGGGTGCATTTTCCTTAATTTTTGTTGAAAGGGCAATGTTTGGGGCTTCATAGGAATGACGTGTTGTATGATGTTGGGGTTGAAAGTTTTAAGTTCATCATATGTCCATGCAAAAAAATCTTTAAATTATTTGAACAATTTAATAAATGCATCTTTTTCTTGTTGAGAACACCCAACCCCAAAATTAATGCATTGCGGAGACAGACAATGGATAGAATCTCTTACCTGTCTAAACACGATTTCGGAGTCGCCAAAGACGACCAGATTTTGAATGTTCATCTCTAAAGCTTTTCTAAGGCCCTACAGTAAAGCCTCATATTATGTTGTGTTACAAGTACATTCAAATTCCAACCTACATGCGATCAGAGTTTTGTTACCCGAGGGATCAATAATAACGCAACCTGCACCTGCTCCTTCTTTGGACTTTGACCCGTCAAAATAAAAAGACCAAATTTGATTTTTATTGGGTGTATGAGACCATTGTGTAGAAGTTGTTGGCTACACACATGCTACAATCTCGGATTATTGTTCTCGATTGGTGATAGCTGAAGTTTTAGCCATGAAATTGTAAAAAAAGGTATCCATCCCTTGTATTTCAGGTGAATCAGCAGAAGGCGTAAACGGTTCGTTGGGATCATTCAAATCTGTGACTGTGAACTTAAGGTAGCATTCACAATTTACCTTGATCTTGTTGGGCTTGCCGTTCTCGGGCAGCCACAGGTGAGACCAATCTGTTGTGAAATAGCCGTGTAGCTGCTCCGACCAATCCCTGCTTAAAAATAGACCATGCACTTTTGGAATATCCACAACAATAATATCAATGACTTGATGAACTTTGGGGTTAGACGATAATCTTATAAACACATTTCTTAATTTGCCTACAACTTTAACACTGGTTCGATCAAGTTGGATGATTTTTAAAGTGGATGGTTCAACTTCAGCGTTAATATTCTGATACACAGACCATGGAATCACATTGGATGATGCTCCTGAGTCTACCATACAATTGTGCATGTTTTTATTAAAGATTTCGAAAGTTAACAAAAATGGAGGTACATTTCTGCGAGTACTAAGTGTGGAGGCTTGCGGCTTTTTACTCGCAATCTCTAAAGCTAATTTATCCATATTATTTACATTATTTACATTATTTATAGGAAGGATTCATTTATCGTGAGGATCAAGATTATTCTTGGTGGAAGTCTTCTGAGGAACTTTGTTATGAACAACCTTGTTTGAATTACATTTTTGCTATTCTCTGTGATGTTCTGTAACATTTTTTGTAGCAAAAATGGGAACTTTTATAACTCGTAAACAGAAATGTTGGCCCTTAACTTTTTAAGATCTTCAACTAAATCATAATCTAATTTGGGGTTTACATGACTCTGTTTAGTCTCATATGGTTTATATTTCTTTGGAGGAAAAGTCATAGTGTTTTCGGAAGAAGGTTTGTTTGTTGTCTTACTCCTAGTATTGTAGGGATGTACTGTCTCGAAATTAGCTTGGAAAATGCTATCCGAGAAGTGTCAAAAAATGTTTGGAGAAGACTCTTCTTCTTGAACTATCTCTTGTTCGACAACCTCCTCAGGAATCTCAGGAGGCATCAAGTTATCCTGGGATTCTAAAATTGTTTGAAGGGTGTATTGCAGACTTTCTAGATTAAGGCCTTTGGTATTTGGATTAGGTTGGTTGGTGGGAAAAGGCTTCCTAAACGGGGTTTTGTAGGGTCCTTTGCTTGAGGAAGATTCTTCGACTGTCCTTTTCAAATATAAAACTTGATTTGACAATTTTTGAATGACTTTAGTTAAGTTTTCTAAATCATAGCTTTCAGGTTGTGTTTTACTTTGAGTAGGTCTAGGGAGGATTTCAATCTTCTTTTTGGAAGATGAACTAGTCTCTGTTTCGTTGCTAGTAGTGTCTTTTAAACTAAGTATGTCCTTTTCAATCTGGATGGCCTCTTCGAAGGCCTCTAACATGTCCTTCTTAGATTGTTTAACCCAAATGGATATAATTTGATGCAAGGCTTTAGTATAGTATTCTATGATAATATTCTCGGCAGGCATGGAATCTGTAGGGATTCGGTTCTTAAGTGTTAAGAATCTTTGATTAAAGTCTTTAATTTTCTCTTTTGGGTTCATTCTTAAGCTAGAGAGCTCCATAACCAGGACTTCCAGGGACTTGTCATCTCTGAACTTTTCCAAAAAGCATGACTCAAACTTATCCCAAGACACGATGGTATGGGGTTGCTGGGAAAAATACAAAGTAGAGGCATTGCCCTCGAAAGTATAGGGGAACAACCTAAAGACTATGTTTTCATGCTCAACATTGCAGAGTCTAATGGCTAATAAGAACTTTTTAATGTGATCTTCAGCGATCTATTTAGAGTTAGGGTCAAACTTGGGAAGCCACTTCTCCGGATGTTTGGGTAAGGGATGTTGAGCCCCAGGTATGGCTACCACATCCTGATCGAGCCAAGGTATGGTAGGATTGTTCTGGTTGGCCATTGGTGTAGGCGACGTGGAAGGATGAGAAGGGGAACTTCCTTCGTCAGAAGCGTCTTCTCTCGAAGAAGAAGGAGATGAAGGAGGTGGTGAGGGAGGTATTCCAGATCCTCCTGCAGCAGGAGTGAGGATTGGATCTGTAGGGTTTAAAGTGAGGTTAGTGCCTCCAAGTTGTTCTTTGATATAAGAGAAATCTAACGGTTGTTCCAAAGGTAGATTTGGTTGCCTTAAATGGGCTAAGGTGCTATGTGTTCTAAAGAGAGTTTGGTGGATAATCTCTTGTATGTCACCACTTGTCGGATTTGGGGTGTTTGGTTTGAGTCTGATCTGTAGATCGTCGTTTGATGTGGTTTCTATTCGAGGTGGAAAGTTGTCGTTTGAATGACTTCTTGTCACTATAGGTGAGCGATTAGGTTGTGGAGGAGTCTTACGACCACCTCATGTCATTAATAAGTTTCAGGCCCTCCTTCTAGCGCCATTTGTTGACGCTCCCGAAATTGAACACTCGCCAAATGGAAGAGTGGATCCGGTCCAGGGTTGTCTAAATAATCCAAGCCGTTTGGGATGATCCACCCTGACGGGCTTAGCGGCTCCATTGGCCGATCTAATTCCTAGGAAAACGAAAGAAAACTACACTAAGGAACTAATCTAAAGAAAACAAAAATTAAAGAAAACTAATAAACAAATCTGAACTAAGTATATACAGTCCATTATCTATGTTATATAGCAATAATTCTATAAAATTAAATGTTCAATTATTAACAGAGTTAGATCCAATTACAAATATACAATATTTACAAATTGCAGATTTAAATGAAAAACTGCAAAAATCATTTGTAAACTGTCTTAAGATAGTGAAACTATTGTTTTTTTATTTTTATAATTTTATGAGAAGGAAATAAACTGAAAACTGTCTAAGAATAAGCAACTAAGAATCTAAACTATATATATATATATAAACTACTTAAATAACACTAATAACTAACCTATAATAACGCTTTCCAATTTGTCCTATGTAAAGGATCCATCTCAGTTGTTCGATGGGAGGAAACCCACACCAGATTCTTTGCAAGCTTCTTGTAAACCAGAAGCAACAATGCTATTTGAATATCAACAATAGAACAAACAAGACATAAAACTAACAACAATCTTATGATTTACAAATCATCACAATTAGATAAACCTGTATGTGAAGATTTGTACAAAATGATTCATTTAACGAGAAAGATAAACCTTTAATCATTAAATTGAAACAAAGTAATTGATGTACTTTTTGAAATAAGAGATATTAGATATGGACAACATATAAAACAAATCACATCAACCTGCAATGAATTATGATATCTAAAGTAGTCGATATTTGATTGCAAACTAACATGAAGAAAACTTGAAATAAAAATTTGATATATTGAAAGCTAAATCTGTTACAAGACATCAACTTTCATCCCAGTCTGTATCATAAATCCATAGTCTAGTTCCCCCAATAGTGATGATGATGATCCTTCATAGAAAAAATAACAAGTATTTAAAGACCACAGGGTAAAACATCCCTGTGGGAATTGTCAAAGCAAATTACAAAAAATCTGGGAATAATCTCCCAAGTCCATATTTTTGCCTATGACTAACAACTTGAAAACTATATCTAAACTTCTACATCATGTCCAATGTGTCAATGAAATTCATAGTTACCTGTAAGTAGACACAAATACAGAGGTTTAAATGATGTTTTATTGATAAAATTGACAAAAATCTAATTTTTAACACTAGCTACATAATCTTGCAATTCTGTAGCTGGTCTAATTTGAACACAGAATCGTTTCAAAACCAATTCAAATCTTAATAGAATTATATTCGACTTATTAAACCAAATCTTAAATTACTAATTCCAAACAGAGCGAATCATTCATGCACACCAAACCAAAACTCATGTGCGAATTGAAACAAACGAAATCGTGGTTGAATCAATCAAATGATAACAGGATATGTACGATCTATCATACAACTTTTATTTTCGATTCGGGGTAGACAAAATTGTTTTAAAAATCGAAATGAAATCATTTTCATGAATCAATTTCAATCGACACAAACTGTAAGTAAATTTTTCGTGGAATAATTGATGTCGACTCAGCCATTAACAAAATCGTTTTAAAATCCAAAACTAATAGAGTTGTTTTTTTTATTTAATAGATTACATTGTATTTATCAAACCAATCACTGATATTGATGCATTGCATATGTACAGGATCATGCCAATTCAAGCATACAAAATTGTTTCAAAATCAAACCATAAGAAATAAATTGAACTAAGTCAGAGTCGAGACAATCCAACAATAACAAAATCGTATCAATCCAAAACATAGATGTGTCTGATTTTAGCAAATAAATCTCCTGTACAAGTCAGATGCAATCATAATCTAAAATGGAAACAAACTATAATCACTCCTTAAATCTATTCGAACAGAACTATACGAAAACAAACCTAATCGATTATCGTAATTCAAACTGACTCAAAAACAATCAATCGTTTATACTAATCTGAGAATATTAACTAAATCGTAGCTGTGTCCAAATTTAGAAAACCATACATGATTCATAACGAAATTATTTTGGTAAAATGAAAGTAACTGAATCATTTTGAATCTATCAACACGAACAGAGATATTGAAAGAAAATCCAATCGGTTATATTAATTCTAACCAACTCATAAAACAAAATTAATATGGAAATACATACCTGGGCAATCAGAAAACAACTCGGTCATGATAATTTTGAATTTACAAAGGTCGTTGCTTCTTTGATGTTTCTGAAGACAATTGAACCGGTGGTTTTGTTTTTCTTCTCATTGGTCTGTATCTGGTCATTCTCCTTTGAGAGGACTGTGACCCGTTCCTCTAATGATTTGATCTTTGATTGCAATAGGGGAACGTCAGTGCAATAACGTTCTATCCAAGCATTACATTGGATACATGGTGACTGATTTAACTTTGGCATCACAGGCGAGGGTTTGTTCAAATTACTAGGGGGTTTCCTTGTGCAGCTTAATTCCCGCGTAGTTAGGGTCATTTTTTAGGCATGGAGGTAAGTTAAAGACATAGTCATAGGTTTCCATAGAGCATAGGCCATGAGAATAGGGATATTCCTTGGCTAGGAAACGCTCAATATCATATTCGAAGTCCTCGCTCAAGACTATTGGCTTTTGGTAAACGTTTTTCTTAGGCTTGTTCCGAGAAAATCTTGATATCAATCAAGCATTTTTCTTCCTCTTTCTGTCGAAAGTAGTATCACTTTTGTCTATCTTCCTTCCAGGTCTTTTGATGGCCTTAATATCATCCTTAGCACACAGGTTGGCCATGGCATTGGGTAGGTCTAAGTTAGGGCAATCTGAGGGTTTGACAGGGGCTAGAAGGATATGAAGTGACACAGCCAGTCCAACCTTGGTTTCAACAACCACAACTTTGTCCACTTGGACAGACTCAGGATTGGCAAAGCCATTCCTAGATAGGAATGCTTGCCAACTCTCACCACTAAGATTTAAATGGTGGACGAGGAGGACTTTGATCAAGCCATGATGGAAAAGGTTGCTATCAGCCTTATCACGCTTGAATCTTTTAGACATCTTGTAAAGACTACGCAATAGGTAATGTGGCATGTTCAAAGGGTAGCCTATAAAATTCATCAATAACGGAAGATGATACAGAAATACCAAGCCATACCGACCTTCATAGGTCACAAACTGCTTAACAATTGCCAAAATATTGTGCCACCTAGGTTTGAGGGTAGTGATAGGCATACCTCTATCACAGGAAATAATCTTCCTTGATGTGAATAATAGCGGCCACGACACATTGTCAACTTTGGAATTTTTAAACCACCTTTCCCCTGTAGCTGGTAGCCCTGTAGCTGAGCTTATGAATTGTTCATTTAGCTCGAGTTGTATGTCTCCGACCTTAGCCTTGTAACCATCGAAGGTGAGAGAAAAATGTTTAGCAATCGAAAGGTTAAAACCCTCAAAACTCTGGATAAACACCAGCCAGCCACCATTTTCCAAATCTTTACGAGCATTGTCGAACAACAAGAGTGTTTGGCTACCGTTTGTCTCTATGCGCACCACAGGTGCCATAGACGGGAATACACAGTGAGGAGGGTGAACGGGAAAGGGTTCGAGCAGGGTATATGCTAGATCGAATAACTTACAGACTTCCCCGAAAGCAACAGAGGTTACCCGGGATAGGAGGGAGGCATTAATGCCCGAATCTGCGAGGGTTGTGGAGATAGATCAACCCATGCAAAATAGTCATTTCCCAATGTACAACCGACGACGCATATAGTGAACCATTATTGCAATGTGTTAAAAGTAACAACATTCAAACGATTAATGAAATCTATGCTAAGTCGGCTCAAAAAAATGTATAAGCATATCGTTTGCATATTTTTAAAAGCGATCATTCGAAATCAACCCCAAGGGTTCGATCATATCACATATGTGTTGTATGAAATGATTACACCAAGGGTTTAACCACAATGCCAATGTGTTTTCATGAAACTAATGTGTCAAGGAAATCAATGAAAGACTTTAGAACATCGCACCACCCATGTATTGAGGACTCCATGATAGACACTATAGTATCATCACAATCTTATAAAAAAATTGAAGCCATATTAACAACAAAAGATGCCAAATGAGTAAAGATTTTGGAGACTTACCAACTATATAACGATAATTAAATTGGAAACGCAATGAACATATAGACAAGAGCGATCATAACAATCCAGTGATGATTTAAATATGACCTCGAAATCAAAGTTTTCACGCTTGCAGTCGTGAAAACAAGAACAAAGGTAGGTGTGCAAATGCGCGAAATAATAGTGTTATTTTATTCAAATATTGCATCAAAGATCAAGGGTTTCAAAACATTGGTGTAGGCAGCTTATAAGGATAGGATAAAAATGTGAATTGGCTGCCAACAGACACCTCAATAGAATGGAGTTGTTGAAAGAAAGAATAGGATAATACATGAAATGGCTCAAACAATGCTAATGGATTCCAAATTGATAGATATATTTTGTACATAGGAGGTGCATACAACAGTTCACATTCAAAACTGAGCAATGCTTAGAAAAAACACTGACAAAACTTCCTATGATCTATGGAAAGGAAGAGCAACAAATGTGAAGCACTTCATAGTTTTTGGAAACAAATGATACATCGAAAGAGAAGATGGAAAAATGGGAAAGTTTGACACTCACGTGGACAAAGGAGTACTTCTTGGGTAGTCAAGTACAAGGAAGGCATACAAGTGTTACAATCTGAGACTGAACAAAGTTGTAGAAAGCATCAACGTAACAATTGACGAAACAGGCAAACCAGAATCAAGGGAAGAAGAAAATGAATCAATGGAACAAATTTTCGAAGAGGAATTAGAAGATGAAAAGGAAGTAGAAGAGGAATATCAATAGAATATGATAGAAGAAGAAGAGAAAGTTCAGCAAGTGCCTCCAAAGACACCTAGAAAACGAGTACAAAATATTCATCCTTTAGATTAGATTATCAGAAACAAAGACGCATGATTTGAGAGTAGAAGAATAATCCATTCACCAGAAGAAGCACACCTAGCACTCAAATATATGATTGAACCAACCTATTTTGAAGAGTCCAGCAAGGATGAATTTTGGAACAAGGCCATGGATGAAGAATTGGATCAAATAGAGAAAAATGACACTTGGGAATTGGTTCCAAGACCAAAGGATAAGAATGTGATTGTTACAAAGTGGGTATACAGGAATAAATTGAAGGAAAATGGACAGGTTACAAGGAACAAAGATAGATTGGTATGTAAAGGATATGAACAGGTTGAAGGAATCGACTTTGAAGATACATTTTCCCAAGTTGCTAGAATGGAAGCATTCCGATTGCTTTTGTCTTATGTATGCTCCAAAAATATTAAAGTGTATCAAATGGACGTAAAATCATCTTTTCTGAATGGGGAACTTGAAAAAGAAGTCTACATTGAAGAACCAGAAAAATTTTAGTTGTCAGAGAATGTAGACTATGTGTGCAAATTAAAGAAGGCCTTGTATGGTCTAAAGTAGGCTCCTAGAGCATGGTACTCTAGACTGGATAAATATTTATAGTAGGCAGGGTTCAGAAAAGGAAGTGCAAACAACAACCTCTACATCAAGGTAAGTCAAGGTAATATTTTATTAATTGAAGTTTATGTTGATTATATTATTTTTGGTAGTGATGATGATAGGTTAAGCTAGAAATTTGCAAAGGATATGCAGAATGAATTTGAAATGTCATTACTTGGAGAACTATCCTTCTTTCTGGGACTTCAGATACATCAAAGAAACCAAGGAATTTTTATTTCTCAAACCAAGTATATCAGAGAAATGATAAAGAGGTTTGGAATGGAATATTGTGAACCAATTATCACTCCCATGCAAACCTGTTGCAAGTTAAGCAAAGATGATGATTCAAAGTATATAGATCGGAGGAAATAGAAGTCAATGATTGGTAGCCTACTATATGTGATAGCATCTAGACCATATGTAATGCAATAAGTTGGACATGCGGCATGATTTCAAGAAGCACCAAAGGAATCACATGTGTTAGCAGTGAATAGGATTTTCAAATATATAAAAGGAAAAGAAGAGTTTGGATTATGGTATCCAAAAGGAAAGGATCTATCTCTTATTTCCTACATAGATGAAGATTGGGCAGGTTGTATTGATGACCGACGAAGAACCAGTGGAGAAACGTTCTACTTGGGTGAGTGTTTAGTATCATGGCTAAGAAAGAAATAATCATCAATATCTCTATCTACAATCGAGGCAGAGTATATTGCAGTAGAAGCATGTTGTACATAGGTTCTTTCGATGAAAAAAAATATGACAGATATAGAGGTTGAGTATGATGAGCCCATTCCAATCTATTGTGATAATACAAGTGCCATCAGTATCTCGAAGAACCCAGTGATGCACTCTAAGATGAAGCACATTCCAATCAGGTATCACTTTCTACGGGAACAAGTTGTAGAAAAGAACACCAGAGTTGAGTATGTGGGCATAAAAGAACAAGTGATAGGCATCTTTACAAAACCAATTCCACGAGAATCCTTTGAGTATCTTCGCTAGAGACTCAGAGTTATTTCTACTCCAAAATGAATGATTTTGAATTCTTATCTTATATGTCTTAGATGTACACAATGAAGCACCATAAAAAGGACAATTCAGTTAGGGGGAGAAGCCCTAGATGGAAATATACCTTTGTCATTGATGACAAAGGGGGAGAGATTTATCATATGTAGAGGACAGAGACATGCTTCCAGGGGGAGAAATGGTCAAAGAGATGTAGAGGACAAAGGCATGGTTCTAGGGGAAGCATGAGTGATATGAATTCAGTATTGAATGAAATCATTTCATTATTGCATTAGAGTGATGCCATCAATGCCAAAGGGGGAGATTGTTGATTAAGATTGGTTGTCATTGATGTCAACCCTTGAAGAAATCCTAGTGGCACATAGGTTTTGGTAATGGACCCAAGTTTGTTCGATGTAAGGATGACTCATTATTATATTTTCATGGTTGATAATAAGTAAAAATTGATGAACTCCGAAGTGGTCCCCTTATGGTGAAATACCTCATGGGAAGACACTTTGCGGATTGAGTTATCCTATAAGTATGGTTAAAGAACCCATGCTTATTTATGGAATAATGAGATGAAGTTCAGTGAATTTTTCAGTGAAACTATCCTATATGGATATTGCTTTTCATGCCATTTATGGTGGTATGTGGAACGTCACATAACACCTCACAGTTTGAGAGTTATGGCCTTACGAAGTTGGAGGACCCTCATATGTCATCTAGAAGCCCCAAAAGGTCAAAGTAGTCAAAGTGGTTTAAGACATTTTAGAAGATAAACAATAAAGTGAAGTTATGAGTGTACTATAATTCAAAGTGAATACAAAATAATTTATTTAAATAATAAATGTAATGGATAAATTAGAAGTGGGTTAACCCAAAAATAAGGAAAGTGGGAAAAGTGACCTGGAGCATGTTTTTAAGAAAGCTACTTGGAGAGTATAAATAAGAGAAAGTCTCTCTCATTTTACATCACACTTGAGAATATTGAATATCTATAGGTGAATGAGGTAACCAAAGGATATCTAATCCAAATTTCAGAGGGAAGGTGAAGAAAAGAAGGCCGAAATTCAAAGGGGGGTAAATTCTTTTGATGATGCTTTCTAAGGTATGTTATTTACGGGTCATCTCACCATTTCTGCAATAAATTTTTTTATAGAATGATTCAGACCATGAAATTGATATTCCATTGAGAAAACATATCCAAGTATCTATGGTGAAAAAATCATCGTGTGGATCATTCTATTTTTGGAGTTACACTCCATGGAAAATAGGGTTTGTTGCTAGTCCTGAAACTAGTCTAAAACATGTGTTTTGGGTAAAACCGTCATAACGTATTCATAACAGATCCAAATTTAGTAAGACCAATGTGTTGGTTATAGTACATTACATAGTATTTTTTGTAATAGGTTTAGATCCATTCAACAAATATTCTATGTGGTTCATGCTCTACAAGGTCACTCTCTAGAATACGCCAGAATTCAACAAGGTATGCCATGTTTTCTATAACATCTTTTCTGAGAGATTCCAAGTAGTGAAAACTGTAATAATTGCATAAAACACACTGAATAACATTGCATATCATTTTCATATATCTATTCATTACAGGTACATAGTTATGATTATTTTAAGTTAGGGTTGTTGACTAATCCAAAACTAGTCATGTGAGACTAAAGAAAAGTTTGATGAAAATGTTAGTCTCTTGTTGTTAAATTTAAGGAAGGTTTGCAAGTATGTGATGATATACACCAGGTCTATTACAAAGTTAGAAATCATATTTGGATGATGATATTGATGAGGTATTTTGGTTGAGGTACATGTTGGATACATGGTTGAGACAAGTAGTTGATGAGTTGGCACATACATGAGGTGTATAGTTCATGATGTTGGTAAATATTGATGAGTCATAGTTGATGAGTATTTGACACATGATTAGTACATACTTGGTACATGGTTGGATGCACTTGTTTATGGTACAGGTTGATTACAGGTTGTTTGGTACAGGTTGGTGCATGGTTGATGCACTTGTTTATGGTACAGGTTGATTACATGTTGAGGTACAGGTTCATGCATGGTTGTTGCATGTTTCAGGTTTATTGGTACATGTTTAAATCGATATATCTCATAGTGATAGTGTCAAAGTGGTTCCATCATTCTAATTCTACTTTAGGGTGGTTGGACAGGGCAAGGACGGGTGATTGTAGCCACCTTCTGGATATAGACGGAGAACATAGGGGATTGTAGTGTCCTTCTGGTTGTAGCCAGAGGATAGGGGAGTTGGATATTCCTTCAGGTTGTAGCTTGAGAAACAAGGGGGTTGGAGCCTCCTTCTAGTTGTAGCTAGAAAATAAAGGAAGTTTGTGCTTCCAATGAATTTAATTCTTCAATACATTTAAGAAAAAACATTATGTGGTTTTCTCCTACTTTGTGTTTCCACGTAAAATACTGGTGTATTGTGTATGTGTATAATTGTTCATTTGTTCATTTCTTATTTACTCTGCGGTTATCAGATGATAATGCTATATTGATATAACACTTGGATTATATGGTTAAAAAGGATTAAATTTCTTTATTACCGATTCACACCCCCTCTCAGTAATCCAACAATGATTGATTCTCATGTACACAACATAGAGGTCAATCTTTCAAAAATAAAGAGATCATAATCTCCAATCTAAAATTAGTTTACAATAATAGAATCCATAACGACTTGATTAATGTTTGTTACATATAATCAAATAAAATAAAAAATTGTTTGAAACATAGCCTATTACTAATAAAAGGAAAATTGACATCACTGGTCCTCAATAACTAATCAATGTGTATATCATCCACGAGTCCTCTTTAGAGACCCAAAATCAAGAATTCAAAAATGAAGGATTGTGCATTTTAGATCCTGTAATGAAATTCACATTGGCTGAATGTTTTATAGTTACATCTCCATATTTCTTCAGCCTTTTAATTGTTCGAGCTATGCATTTATGAGCTTCCAACTTTCATTTTTTGTTTTCCTCTTCCAACTCTATATTTATTCTTATGACTTGATTCAAACTCATTTATAAAAAAGGCACATCAGAGTAGTATCACTGGAATGAAGCCAAGCAATCATGAGAATGGTTGGATTTCGAACTCGACATTGAATGTTGTTGTTCCTTTTCTACAAATCTTTCTTTAGCTCTTAAATCAGCCTGTATGCCGAAAAAACCCTCGTAGTTTCAAGGAAAAGGGTTTAAATTAGAGACAAAATCATATGGGTTATGATCGTCTTCAGAGGAGTCTTGA
Source organism: Picea engelmannii (assembly GCA_009831015.1). NCBI lineage: Eukaryota > Viridiplantae > Streptophyta > Pinopsida > Pinales > Pinaceae > Picea > Picea engelmannii. The sequence goes on along the minus strand of ML786445.1, from coordinate 328,502 downwards.
TCTATTATAGTGATAGTTAGAATTGTTTCATCCTTATGTTTCTTTTTATTCTTGATTAACCTGTATATATCTTAACCAACTCTCTTATTTTTGAAACCAACATCGCAATTGTAATGTGAATATTCACTCTTTGTATCATGTTCCTTTGATTCTTATTATTTGATTGGACTCATGGGTTGTGACTAGTAATCAATTGAAACTAGGTTCTACAGATTAGTAATGACAAATTCTAATGATTTCTTAGGAACAAGTTTCCTCTTTCTTAAAATGGTTTTCATCACAGGTAAAGGGTCACCTTTAAGGTTGACCGGTGAAATAGGGTTATCTTCGAGTTGAACCTCGATCGAAACTTCTCGAGGTAGAGGTTGAGGGGGTAATACCTTTTCATCATTATGTTCTATATCAACCACATGATCACTATTCTAGGGTAAAAACGTTTTTGTGATGAGAAAACACTCCCATGTGTCCCTGATACTAACAATATGATGCTCGACCAGGTTTCGAATAAAACCATGATGAAACAAGATAGCTTGAGGGTTATTTTTCAGATGTTGGTAAAACATATCCATCTTCTGTAATTTTTTGAGAAAATAGAAAGGAAAATATAGATGAAACCCCAAGAAAACCATAAGCAGACGTATGTGGACATAAAATATCAGACCATAATAGCCTCACAAGTTAATAATTTTTTAATAATCAGTAGGAGGTCACGCCATCTAGGATGGAATAAATCCAAGGTGTTATCACTCCAAGAAACCCTCTGTGGTTGCAGACCAGAGGTGCTTGGTAACTTAATAAATGAATATTTTTTGTATTTTGTGAATGTGGATCAATGGGACAACTCAATATAGCTTATGGCATTCAAACATGAAAATGATAAACAAATAGACAGTGCTCTCAAAGATTGATTAATCAGCAGATAGCTTTAAAGTGGGTGAAAAAAAGATTGTAACTAAACCAGTACAATGTAGGGTCTGAGAGACAATCAAAAGACTTATTATCAGGCTATGAGCTAAACAATGGGATAAAAACCATTCAAAGCTTGACAACATAGATAATAATGCAGAAGAAAGATGGAAAACTGACAATCAAAATTGAAAGGAACCTGTGATCTGTATTAACATAAAAAGGTCTGAGTACAATAGCCAATTACTCTATCCAAAATCGAACCCTTAGTGCTCCAAATGTCTTTGTCTTTATAGCCTATTACGATCAGTTTCAGATCCTAAAAAAATGGATCTGATATTCTAAAAATAGAAAGTCAAAACTAATTCACAAAAGATAAGGAGATATCCTCAAGATGAGGTCAACCCCTATCTTTTGGTCTTCAAACATTGGTTGAAAGTTGATGAGGTGTAGCCTAGCCTTCCAAGGCTCTTTGATCTGCTCCTTTGAAAGTGGAATTCGAATTTGATGATGTGTGCCAAAAATCCCTATCATTTTTCCCTTGAAAATCACTAAATCTAGTCAAAAAATCCCCTTTTGACTTCCATCTCCAAAAATGGCCTTCAGATTTTGATTTGATAATTCATAACCAACTTATTGAAGAAGGATTCAAACCATCCAAACCCAAAAAATCTTGATCTGGGTGAAAATTTGTCTATTCTGGCCATGACATCTTTCAACAGCGCACCTGCCTGAAAAATCTGCTCCTGCGCTGTTGAAAGTAGCCACTTTCCACAGCTAACTAGTCAAAAATCTGCCTTCTGCGCTGTTGAAAGCGGGCGGATTTTCAAAATCAAATTTCTCGGTCATAAAAAGTCCTTTTTGCATGTTTAAATAGTCGATCGACATCTAGAGAATCTAAGCTATCCAATGGCGTTTTCATATCTTCATTTGGAGCTTGGGAAGGGATTGAAAAGTGTCCTGAAATTTTGAGTATCATTCTTTCCATTTGCAATTCAAAACTCTAAACGGTCTTTTGTGAACAATGTCTGATATGGAACCAAAGATTTGATTTGATGTTTCCAACCCAGGAGTATAGCCTCTGTTAGTTGTTGATAATCTTGACTTTCCTCAGCGCACGACTTTGTGAAAACTGCTTAATAGCTGTGGAAAGTATGCACTTTCAACAACGCGCCTCTTTGTAAAAAGCACTCCTTAGTTGTGGAAAGCATGCACTTTCAACAGCGCATGACCTTTGAAAAACTGTTCCTTATCTGCAGAAAGCATGCACTTTCAACAACGCACGCTCAACTTTTGGACACACGTTAGCTGATGAAAGTGTAAAATGAAAATTTTGAAAAGAAGACTTTATGGGTCAAAACCAAAACTTAAGTTTTGCAGCTAAAAAGACTTAACAATGAATTGAGGAAACTATCAATAGCCATGCTATCCACCATAAAACCCGTCCAAAATGACGGTGCTATTTTGGGAGTTAACATTTGGCTCCAACTGGGATGGGCATCTCCCTGTGAGGTGACCAAGAACCTAGTAGTTTCAGTAGCCTTTAGCATTGGGCATGGAGTCATTCAGCCTTTTCGGTGGTTAATGAGCACACACACAGGCTCACCTAAACCACCAAAAACATAAACTTATCCAAAAATTGAAAACTGGATGAATCTCGATTATATGCAAAGAATATTCCTCTGCTCTGTTCTGCACTTAAATTTCTTGGCGATTACTCCACAGGAAAACTCCTTTGAAGGAACTAGAATTTTACTGATGAAAACAGGAAAGCCATCTGCATCCACCAAAGATCTCTTTGCGCTGTCTAATCTGGAAGAAAGAGCTCGTAGTGCACCATCAGTCAGTTGGCTGCCACCAGTTGTATGGTTGTACAGATAGTGCAGGCATCCACCATTCTCTGTCTCCAGACCAGCATCCGAGCTGTCAAGATTTAGATGTTTATTTGTCGCTGTTATATCAAACTGGAAAAGAACCGCATCTTGATCAACTTGTGCTCCTGGCCGACTAGGGTCTATGGCAACAACTAACTGGAAATTCTTCACAGAAGCCACAGTTACATGCCAATTCAAACACCAACACTGCAGTTGTTCATGCCATCTTGGAGCCTTGTTCTTCAAAATTATAGGTGCACATTTTCCAACAGGAATGTCACAAGATTCTGAAACTTTACTAGTCTTTGATGTAGATGGTCCAGATGGTTCAGTAGATGAGTAAACATCTTGGCTCTGTTCTTCTTCAATTGGCTGCCCTGTTTCCTGTGCCTAAAAATCTGGAGATGATATATGAAAATGAAGAGACACTTCCCTCACAATTTGAGTTAAAGGCAGAGTATGATGATTGACTTATGAGTCACCACACTAGAACAATATTTCTGGAAAATATGAAACATATCCTAGCAATGATAATGGGACTCTACCACTTGACTCATCTCGAGTTATAGTTCAACAATGAAAGAACCGTTCGAAACAGAAATATGACATGGATAAGCAGTATATTAACTCGAGATTTCAGGAAATGACCAATGGATATGAGGCATATTTAATTTGAACTAGATTTATGGCTGAAATCTGGGAATAAACTCAAGAACATTTAACCAAAGGATTGGGTACTCAATGTGACATGGCACAGGGTGAGATTTTAGCTGGAATTTGTTCAAATGGAACAAAAACTTAAACAAGAACAGTGACTCGACTTTCAGAAGATGACAGGCAGACTTCTTAAGCTATCAATCATGAATTATTGAACATACTTCTTTCTTTAAGCAAATGGCTGAGATTTGACGGATTTTGTTCTTTGTCGAATGGTTCAATGTAAGCAAACGTTGACATGAGCTAATCCTCGTCCAATCTGTGAAAGTTTCGAGATCCTTTGGATATCCTCATTTGAAGAGCCAAGCATTTCCAGGGCCATTTGGAAAACTTTGTTAGCACTAGGGATCTCAATCAAATTCACAATACCATAACTTTTCGCAACTATAAGCTTACCTTTAGACCACCATGCAACATCTGTGATGCCATTTAAACTTACAACATTCCATCCTTCATCGAAAATTCCATACAATTATCATCACTGGTTATCAGATGTACTTGCCCATATAGAAATGCCATCAACATTTTCTTGATAACAAAATTCTTCACGTATATCTGTACATGCAATGGATGCATATTTTGGATATGGAAATGACAGCATGTAGAAAGATTAGATACAAACGTCATTGATGCAGGCATGGGTGAAAGTACATGGACAATATTTTCTTGTTATTACCAACAGCTTCAGGTCCGAGGTTCAAGTTCTACAACCAGTTCCTATATCACAACATTGTGTCCTGACATATGCTCAATTCTTGTAGATGCTTCTGCTAAGGTAACACCATTTCAGCCATCTCGTTCATGCTGACCATTTCATCACTGCCAATATTCAATGGCTCTCTAAAGTCTGATTTAGTTAATCCTCAGAACATTCTTCACGCATTCATCAATGAATGTAAAGGATCACATTTGCTCGATTCTTCTGTGGCAAGCTTTTCCAAGCTATAGGTATCTTGAGGCTCAGTTGGCTCAGCATCAGACTCCTTTAAGCTCATGTTAGAAGAAAATTCCATTCCTGCATTATGACACTAATGTTTCCACTCTATTTGTTCCATCATTGGCACTAGACCCATATTGTCCATCCCCTGCTCCATGATTAAATTTGTCATTTGCATCTCCATGGTCTAAATGTCATGATCCTGGCATGCAATATTGTTGAATTCTTGACAGTGGGATTGTTGTTCTTGGGCTTTGATATTATTTCCTTCAAACGAAGTGGGAAGGATTTCTGGGGTAACAATAAATACATTTGCCAGGATTCCCAGTAATTCGAACTTTTGATCAACTGCGGGAGCATTGAATCTACGCACAAACTCTGTGTACTCTATAATGTCACGCTTTAACCATAAACCCTACTGGGACTGAATGTGAATCATTTCCAATGATTGAGTAGACCTTTATGCAAGCGATTGCCCAATTCTGTCATAATGCTTGTTTGTCGAGGCCGTCCAAAGCACTATTTGATGCTTCAAGAATACGAGCCAAATATGCCACAAATCGGGTACAAGCAACTGTTGGACGATGGTCTAGGGTATTTCCATCATCTGGAGACCAATAATCAGTTACTTTCTGCTCAGCATCCAGAAGACAATCCACCTCATACCAAGACTCATGAAAGCAAAGGCTATCACAATCACCACAGCAGCTCCGATAGAAAATTCACCAGAAGCAAGTGGAAGATCTGGCTTGTTGACCTGTTAACAGAATTTGAGGCGACAATCACTCGATTTTTTATTACATCAGAAAATTTTGAGCCTTTGATGATAAAAACGTACACCTGTGATGAGTTGGCTCTCCAAACTGAAATTTCGACCATCCTCTGCCACTTGGACGGATTTGTAGCTGAAATTATGCGCCAAGTTAGTTCTTGTCGAATTGGAGAGAATAGTTTGCAACTGAACAACAGAGATATAAAATGAGAGACATCAAATTGACTATATGAAAGTGATTGCATCGATAATCCCTGAAATTGTTACTGCATCTGATTGGGAAGGGACAAGGATCCTTGCATCAGTCTATCAATCCATTTTCAGCGTCTGACTGGAAGCAGTGACTAAAACAAGGAAGGAATCCCCGTGATTTGTTTCCCGATTTTCCATTGGCATGTTCACTTTGTTCACCCCACTTTGCCATCAACGAAATTGTCTCTGGAGATTCAGGTGGCAGGATGTTTTTCTTTGAAGCAATAACCATTGGTGGAGGCATGTTCTCTGGATCTCAAAGGGATGAAAGAAAAGCATTAAGTTTTCGCACTATTTGACTGAATTTGGGTCGCCTGTTGGGATCCTGAACTCAGCAGGATTCCAAGATTGAATCCAATTCCTCTGGAAGATTCTCTGAACTTGGTCTCACATTCTTAAAAGTAGCAACATATGCTACTTGCAAATTTGACATGCCTTCAAATGGCATACGATTTGTCAACAAATCCCATAAGACTATAGCAAAACTGTATGCATCTACCTTGTGATTGTAATGCTTTTTCTCTCCGTGTCTTAATGTAACAGTACTGTACAACTCAGGAGCCATCCATCTATAAGTTCCAGTCTCTACAGTCATCATTTATGTTAGTGTCTCTTCCCTTGCCACTCAAAAATCTACCAGTTTAACTCTTTTATGATCTACTGTCAGTAATAAATTATCTTGCATGTTGATGACAACTTGAGAAAGAACTTTCAGGTCTGGGCGAGATCTTTGCTTATTTATGAACTGAACAAAACTGAAAAAGGATCTACATGCTCGTAGGACAAGCTTTATTTGTCTGTCTACTCCTACATCTAAACCAACAGTACTGACTCTTATCAAGTGAAGTCGTGCTTCAAATGAAGCCATGTAAGGAAATGATTTAATTATAACTTGCTTGATCTAGACCCAAAAAGTAAAGGAATCCATATCATGTAGCAAAGAGGTTTGAACAGATGATAAGGACAATCTTCTTCTGACCAAAATGCTTTAACACACTTGCTACTCATTGATTGGAAATAGTTATCAATGGGGTCATAAATGTCAGAAAGAAATACCTCTTTAAACTACTGCTCCAACTGTAAATTGAAGAGATGCCGAAAACTACCTTTACTAATCACACTGTTGAATGCAGGCTGCTCGAGATCTGCTTGAAGAACATATAATACAGACTGTTGATCTGAATCTTTCTGGTGCCCTTCCTGCAAATGTCTGCTGCACTCTGTCCTTTTCTGCAAGTCTGGAAGATGTGGGCTGCTCATAACATATGCTGCTACAATATCAACACATTCGGGATCATGATTCAGCCGAAGATTAGATAGTCCCTGCAAATCTGGAAATTGTAGGCTGTCCTCTTCAATCTATGTAGATCTGAAACTGTCACTTGCAAGTTTGTCAATCTGCTCAACATCTTCACAATTTTCAGAAGAAAAAATATGATCTTCGTCACAACTTACAATAGTAGATGGGTTTGAAAAAGCATCACTAAGGTTATCATGAGGTGAATCACTGATCTCCTGATCATGATGAATAATATTCACTTCAACAACATACTCTTCATGAAGATCATTAACCACAGCAGGCATACATTTCTGATCGTCTCTTTGGTGAACAGTTGAAATTTCAGAAGTAACCAAACCTTTATCAACCTCAGAGGGAAAATGATCCTTATGATGGATAACTAAAGAAACAAATTCTTCAGATTGATGAAAATCAGAAGTATTATTAATAGAAGAATCTTCAGTTCCTTTATC
>ML786445.1:308575-321205 GCA_009831015.1 Picea engelmannii | reverse complement strand
GGTAAAGAAAAATACCACTTACGTGCATCACCATACAATGAGTACATAAACATCTTCATACGAACATCTTCATGCTGCAAATTTAATAGCTCCATGCATTCATGAAACTTGAGGAGGTGTTCTGCAGGATTATCATCTTTCTCTTCTCAGAAGACAGGTAGAAAATCTCCCCATTCTGACATATCAGGGACTGGATGTGGGAAACCAGGAACTGAAGAGAAGTCGAGAGGTGCAAACCTCCGAGCCAAAAGAGAAGCAAATGCTTTTGACATCTGAATATTGTGGAGTTGCCACCGAATTCGTCCTTCATGGAGTCGCCAGATAGATGATATACAACCGATAAGTGTCTACCCCTTGTCTATCATCAAAGAGTAGATATATGTCGCCTCCCAGGGAAGCTGAGCTTCGATCTCCTCTCCCCGGCAACGGCGCCAATTTGTTATCACTCCAAAAAACCCTCTGTGGTTGCAGACCAAAGGTGCTTGGTAACTTAAGAAATGAATATTTTTTGTATTTTGTGAATGTGAATCAATGGGACAACTCAATATAGATTATGGCATTCAAACATGAAAATGATAAACAAATAGACAGTTCTCTCAAAGATTGATTAATCAACAGATAGCTTTAAAGTGGGTCAAGAAAAGATTGTAACTAAACCAATACAATGTAGGGTCTAAGAGACAATCAAAATACTTATTATCAGGCTATAAGCTAAACAATGGGATAACAGTCATTCAAATCTTGATAACACAGATAATAATGCAGAAGAAAGATGGAAAGCTGACAATCAAAATTGAAAGGAACCTGTGATCTGTATTAACATAAAAAGGTCTGAGTACAATAGCCAATTACTCTATCCAAAATTGAACCCTTAGTGCTCCAAATGTATTTGGATTTATAGCCTATTACGATCAGTTTCAGATCCTAAAACAATGGATCTGATATTCTAAAAATAGAAAGTCAAAACTAATTCACAAAAGATAAGGAGAGATCCTCAAGATGAGGTGAACCTCTATCTTTTGGTCTTCAAACATTGGTTGAAAGTTGATGAGGTGTAGCCTAGCCTTCCAAGGCTCTTTGATCTGCTCCTTTGAAAGTGGAATTCGAATCTGATGATGTGTGCCAAAAATCCCTATCATTTTGCTCTTGAAAATCACTAAATCTAGTCAAAAAATGCCCTTTTGACTTTCATCTCCAAAAATGGCCTTCAGATTTTGATTTGATAATTCATAACCAACTTATTGAAGAAGGATTCAAACCATCCAAACCCAAAAAATCTTGATCTGGGAAAAAATTTGGCTATTCTGGCCATGACATCTTTCAACAGCGCACCTGCCTGAAAAATCTGCTCCTACGCTGTTGAAAGTAGCCACTTTCCACAGCTAACTAGTCAAAAATCTGCCTTCTGCGCTGTTGAAAGCGGGCGGATTTTCAAAATCAAATTTCTCGGTCATAAAAAGTTTGTTTTCCATGTTTAAATAGTCGATCAATATATAGAGAATCTAAGCTATCCAATGGCGTTTTCAGATCTTCATTTCGAGCTTGGGAAGGGATTGAAAAGTGTCCTTTAAGTTTGAGTATCATTCTTTCCATTTGCAATTCAAAACTCTAAACGGTCTTTTGTGAACAATGTCTGATATAGAACCAAAGATTTGATTTGATGTTGCCAACCCGAGAGTACAGCCTCTGTTAGCTATTGATAATCTTGACTTTCCTCAGCGCGCGACTTTGTGAAAACCGCTTAATAGCTATGGAAAGTATGCACTTTCAACAGCGCCCCTCTTTGTAAAAAACACTCTTTAGCTGTGGAAAGCATGCACTTTCAACAGCGCATGACCTTTGAAAAACTGTTCCTTAGCTGCAGAAAGCATGCACTTTCAACAGCGCACGCTCAACTTTTGGACACACGTTAGCTGATGAAAGTGTAAAATGAAAATTTTGAAAAGAAGACTTTATGGGTCAAAACCAAAACTTAAGTTTTGCTGCTAAAAAGACTCAACAATGAATTGAGTAAACTATCAATAGCCATGCTATCCACCATAAAACCCGACCAAAATGACGGTGCTATTTTGGGAGTTAACACAAGGGCATACCTTTTACATGGTACTTCGTTGTCTCATAAATTAACAAAGACTTCCAAGCAATGTTTTCAACCTTATCATTCTTAAACCACTTATCCCAAGAAAGAGGAAGACCAATGGATTTGGCAACAAAACCCTCATCAATATGGAATTGGGTATCTCTGAATTTAACCCTTACACCATCAAACATTTTGGCGAATTATTTAGCAATGTCTAAATTGAAACCCCTAAATGACTAGGCAAAAGCTATCCAACCGACCTGGGAAAGTTTCTTAGCCACACCATCATAAATTAGCAGGGTTTGTGAAACATTTAGTTCAAGTTTGATTACAAGGGCAGTAATGGGAATGAACCAGAATACAGTGAGGTCAAGTTTGTGAGAGAAACCAAAATGAAGACTGAGCAGGGTAAAAGGATAAGTCTCAAAGAAAAACAAAGAGACATACTTGACATTAAGAAAAATGTGCAACGAATGTGAGTACCATGTTATCATTCCACACTTGTAATGTTGGTTTTTTCCCATTAAGTGAATAAAAGACGTGCTCGACCCAACAAAAACCATGTAACTATCGTTGCCTGCCATGAAACCCTGGTCTGAAAACTAAGAACTCTCTCTTGATGCAATTATTATTTATGAAATATCCAGAAAGTTTGTTGATAAGAAAAAAACCATAATAAACAAATATGGGGTAGCATAGGGTTTGGAAATAGTGACAAGAAGTTCGCCTGACTACTTAGATTTTAAAAATTTATGTTGCAATAATTTTTTCATAGGCTCAGTCATGGGTCAATTTTTAGGACATTCATATCATAAATCATATTTCATCCATTCTTATACACAAATCCAGCCACTATCGATCTTAGGTTTCAATCCAACAATCATTCCTAGATCATTTTTCATGTTTATTTTACTAGAAGAAACAATAACCCTTTAAATTATGCATGGGAAAACCACCAAAAAAGTTTCTTCTAGTAGTTTTGGATGAAATAATATTAAATTCATGATTTTCGGTCATGAATTTAAAAAGGATAGTATCAATCATCAATTCACACAAAATTACACACAAGAAATCAATAAAGGAAACACCAAGTGATATAAAATGAAAACTTTAAACTAAGAAAACCAACAGTCTGAAGATTGCACTTTCCCGGGGTGACCACAAGATAATAGAATGTTTCAAACAGGAAAGTAAAATGAGATGGTAGTTGGGGTACCAAAATACCTCATGTTGCTTACTCATCCAACTTATTAATCCATCGAACATCTTGAAGACATATCCGTCGGTCGACCTCTGTCAATCCAGATCCCCAACCTAGTCGACGTTAACAAAGCCATGTATATCTAATTTACCAGTGTCACCTCCAAGTTTTCCTTGGTAGCATAAATCGTATTCCTTCATTCCACAAAAATACCTAAATAATCTCTTGAAAGCTATATAGTGGTCCTTTCTAGGTGTCTACATGTACCTTCTCAACACTCCCACTGCATGGGAAATGTCTATTCAAGTGAAGAACATTGCATACATTAGAATAATAAAAACACTTGCATAGGGAACATGTGCCATGTCCTCTATCTCTTCCTGTGTCTTTTGACACAACTCAACAATAATCCCTTCTCCCACTAGAATTGCCACGTCCTTCATCGGTTTGCAATCCTGCATGTTGAATAATTTCATAACTATTTCAATACACTATGTTTCATTCAACCAGAGATTTATAGTGGTTCAATATATCTTAATCCCCATTCCCATAATGATGTTAGTTGCATCGATATCCTTCATGTCGAACTTGGAGGATAACTTCTTCTTCACCTCCTTTATTGCATCCATGATGTTTCTAATCATGAACATGTCATCGGTATACAAAGCTGCATATATGAAACACCCACCTTGTTCCTTGGAATATATGTAGTGATCAATTTTGATTCTCACAAATCCCAAACTAAGGATGTATGTTCCAAAATTCTGGTACCACATCCTTGGCAATTGCTTTAGACCATAAAGGGATCTTTTGATCTTTCACACCAAATCTTGCTTTCCCTTCACTACAAATAATTGAGGTTGCTTCATGTATATTTATTTTCCAAGTTCCCATGTAGGAATATTTTCTTCACATCCATATGTTCTATCTCCAGATCGAATGATGCATCTAGAGACATTAGTACTCTAATGGATGTTTGTTTTTCAATAGGGGAAAAAATCTCACCAAAGTTGACTCCCTCGACTTGGGAATATCCTTTCACTACGAGTTGATATTTGAACTTATGTACTTGACCTACAACATTCATATTCTTTTTGAACACCCACTTGCTACCGAACTACTTTCTTCCTCTAGGTAACTTGATTAAATCCCATGTCTCATTCGTGTACAAGGATTCCCTCTCTTCGACCATGGAATCCTTCAATATTTTACCCTCTGTCAAGTAGAATTCCTCACCGATCGACTTGGGATCATCATTGATGGAAGTTAACATGAATGCAGAATAAAATTCAGGTGGACTATACCTTTAAACTAGTTTTCTTACTCTTTCTGACCTCCTTACCACCAGATTTTTTTGTTCCACCTCTTCCTCATATTTAGTCGACTCATCTAAATCATCTTCTTTGTTCCTCAGTTCAAACGGCACCATATCCAGATTATTCTCAGTCTAAACATCTTCCTCGGGCTTAGATTTACCTTTGACTTCTTTGAAGAACACATATCAACTACACATTGTTCTCCTTGATGCAAGGTCCTATAGATTATATTTTTTTATCCATTCTTTGTATTTGATGAAAATACATTTGACTTCCTTTTTGTCCAACTTTCTCCTCTTTTCCTTGCGAACATGCACAAATTCATCACAACCAAATACTTTGGGATGTGCCACCAAATGATTCTCACCATAACATACCTAATTTTGAGTCATGTCAACTAGCGCCGACGAAGGAGACATATTCACCAGATATCTTGCAGTCTCGACTACCTCCGCATAAAACTCTTGTGTGATACCAACACCACTAAGAATGGTCCTTTCTTTATCCATCAACGTTATGTTCATTCTCCCATCAAATCCATATTTTTACGGGCCATATGGTGTGGTATTTTGGCATGATATGCCACACTTCTTACAAAACTGATCAAATTCCTTTCACCAAAATTCACCACCAATTCTAGTTCTTAGTACTTTAATCCTATTCTTTGTCTGGATTTCCAAACGAGATTTAAACTCCTTAAATATCTCGAAAACCTATGATTTATTCCTCAAGAAATATATCCATGTCTTCCTAGAAAAATCATCTAGGAAGGAGACATAATACAAGGATCCACCAAGTGAAGGAATTATAAATATGCCAAACACATCACTATGAACCAGTTCTAGAATCCCATTTTCGCTTGTCACTCCAGATGGGAACCTCACCCAAATTTGTTTCCCATATATGAAATATTCACAAAAGCTTACTTGTAAACCAAATTGAGGAAAACATTCGACCATACCTTTTCTTTTCATAGCTCGAATTCATTTTTATCCAATGTGTCCCATCCTCTTGTGCCATAGCCTAGTCAGGTCAATTTTATTATGTCTTGTTGAGTCGATTTGCACTGACTTGCCTCAAGTTGATTTGAGTTGCATCTACATCAAGTTAGGTCGAGTCGTATTCGATTCGATTTCAGGAGAAACAATGTTGTTACATCCATTTGAGTTAACATTCCCTAACAAATTGTACATGGTACCAATCTAAACTCCTCTCATTAATAACAACACACCTATAACCATATTTCACAAATCCTTTTGAAACAAAGTATGCACACCTACTTCACTCATATTGCTAACATATATAATGCTTATTTCCAAACCCAGAATGTGTAACACACTTGGAATGTTTCTTTTTCTCCCATCATGTAGTTCCATTCAAACTCTTCCCCATCTGAAAATTTTGGTTGTTGAGTTTTCCCCTCAGAACACATCACCCCCATCATATTGTTCATATTAACATAAACATTATTTGTGTGGTTTCATATGATAGGATGCTCCTGATTCGATCAACCAAACATCTTTATCCAACTGTGTACTAGTCGATGGTAGGTACAAATCACCTCCCTTTTTTAGGGTCGTCTTTCTCTCAGTCGATTGATTCTCGTCGGATCCAACAGTGAATTCTATTTCCTTTTACTTACATTCCTTATTATAATTCCCAAATTTACCACATTTTTAGCATCTTCGCGTCAACTAAACCATGTATTTAGATCTATGCTTCGAATTGAACTTTCTATCGAAGAATATGCCTTTATCTCTTTCTACCAATACACCTCTCACTACCAAAGCATATTTATTCTATCCTTCCATGTTTTTCCTTCTCATTTATTCTGACAACAGAGAATAAACCACATCCTCTATCGCTAATTTGGTTATATTATTCCCAATATCCACGAATACGTTATCCAATGAGTCTGACAAAGAACATAATAGGTTGATACATTTATCCTCATCATTGATACTTATATCTGAAGACGGTAACTGACTTAACATGGTGTTAAACAAATTTAAATTCTCATTCACTGAACTTCCATCACTCAACTTGAGAAGATACAATTTCTTTCTAAGAAACAATTTATTTACCAGATATTTCAATTGGTATAAGTTTCCCAACTTGTCCCATAGTTTCTTGACCGAATATTCACCCAATCTGCAACAAAACATTGTGTCATAATTCTTTCTTTTCTTTTGATTTTCTCCCATTCTTTCATCAACATCCCTGTTGTCTGGGTAACTAGATAGAACGTTGTCCATTATTCTTGATCCACAAGAAGATCTTCCATTTTTAGCTTCCAAAGATCAAAAATATTTCCATTGAATATTTTTATCTCTATTATAGAACCACTTTCTATTCTTTACCATGATCTTTAAAACAATTTATGACTTACGACTCTTATTGTACTTGGGGTTTAGTTCTTTGATTCAAGATTGGCAATTAAAGATCTAATATACTCACCAAATCATTACACTGCTATGATAACCCACTTTTCATGGTAGACCTAAGATCTAATACCACATGTCAGGAAATGCAAGACACTTCCACACTAATCCTATCAAGACAAAAGAAGAATTTAATCAAGAAATCAAATGACACCAACAATCACACAGTACATTGAGATTTTACCTTGGAAACCCTTAACCAAGAAAACAAAGATTCCTTTGAGCGTTCTTCTCTTCTGTTTTCTTATTCAATCAAAATAAAAGGTTACATGTTTAACCCTGGTCCACACCTAAGACACAATCAACATCATACCCTCTTGCACAAGAAAGAAAAACCCTATAGAAAAATAGGCTTACATATACATGACCAACAACCTACAACTACACATTCATTAACCTGCATAAGTGTATTACAACATTAGCCTTTATGGTATTACAACATGCCTCTTTACAAGATTTAGAATAGGAAAAACCATGAAGATTGGCACCCAAAAATGGTTACAGATCCATTCATATCATTGGCTACAAATCCTGCAAATCCCATGATTTTGTTATAGTCGACTCCAAGTTGGGTTTACCCATGAACTACCGGTCGACCTTAATTTGGTCTCTAGTCAGTTGTATCACGCACGCACTTTGACCTCTTGTCGATTGACTTGTCTTTGATCTACCTGGACTTTAACCTACTGTCGATCCACCTCCACTTCAATCGTCGATCGATTAACCTCGACTAGACTTTCACTGAAAAGAACATAACAACCCAACATTTTCTAGGTTATCGAATGATCCAATTGAATGAGTTGGTAAAGAAAGATACCACTCATAAGTTAGGCCTAACAGAATTTTGTAGAAAAAATATAACTATCACATCATCGTGTTTGATCAAATGTATATCACAAACTCTTAGAAATTAATTCATATATATTCTTGTATCCATTATCCCATCTCCTAAAAATACAAAAAAAACTCTCTGAGGTAATGTTGGAAATGTGTGTTGTTCTCCATGTAGATTAAGTGGGTTGTTTCTATCCCTTCTTCTTGGGTCTCATTTCCTTTCATTTATTTCTTCCCTGATAGTAATTTTGTTTCTTTATTCTCAATATCCCATGGTTATGGTTCCACTTATTCTAAATTCAAACATTTTCCAACTTCATAGAGTAAAAGTTTCTTACTTTTACTTATCGTTAGAGGCCCTTTATAAGGTTCCAATTTTTTTTGAATTCACAACTCTCTTATTTTTCTTAGAGCTATTTCTCCCTATTATTTTGTAGAAAAGGTTTAGCAAGATATTTCAAGTTCAACATGAATTTTACCTATTGTTAACACTAAATAATAGAGTTTATGCAAAAAACTTCCTTCATTTATGAGTCGCACCTATAGTTGAGGTTGATTTGGTTCTGGTTGAGTCATCAAAGTTCTAGTCTTCGAAACCAATTTTTTTTCTCCCCTCTATAGTAGCCAAAAATGTTGATGTAACATATTTTTTTATGATTATATCACAAAATAATGTAATATCGCAAAAAAATTCTCAAGGAACCTTAAAAAAATAAAATATGTCTTTAAAAATAAGAGAGTAAATGTCTTAGAATACAAAATTTAAAATATTTTGGTCTGTGCTTTAAAGAGGAATGAGATGGGACTTTCGTGGACCATGCAATGAAAATACCTAGAAGACACAAGAAAAATAATCAAGGATCAACCTAAGTGTCATATATTACTTGGAAATGGAGGGAAACATGACAAATGCTTGTAGAAGAAAGATAACAAGAAGAGGAGTAGGGTTGTTTCTTGGCTCACGATGATGAAATTTTTTTTGAGCCATTATTTGTTTGAAGGTTCCTCTTTTGCATGTTCTTATTGTGGTTTAGGTGGCATAACTTCTACAATCATTTCTTTCTGTTTTGTCTCAGTGATTTTGATTATGGATTTTATTAACCAATGTTCAGCATATTCCCTCATAGGGGGCATCATGATTTCATGCTTAATATTTATTTCAAACATCTCATTCTCCATATCTCTTAGGTCTATGCCTAATTAGTGAAATGTGTCATCTACCTTATCATTTCTATTGATGTATCTGACTAGCCACCTTTCAATTTTTTCCTCAAAGAATTATATTGATTCAATGAACTAATTTTCCCATGCAAATTTTAATACATTAAGTTGTTATAATAATTTTTCTTTAGATGATAGTATTGTATCCATTAATAAACTCGAGGCATTAAGTTCTTCTATGGCATCAACAAGCTTAAAGAATAAATCACCTTTATTTTTTTACAACATCTAATTCATTTATCATTTCTCATAAACTTTTTATTCTCTTCAACCAATATGCATTAATTTGTTTCAAGGTTTTTCTCTCTTCTATGAATATTACTTAATATTAAAAGTTTAGACGAGAATGTACCCACAACATCCTTCTAGAAACCTTCATCATTCTCTAGATCTTTCTAAAGATATTCGTTGAAATTTGTAATCCTTGTTGCAAAGTTAGTGGATCTTTGTGCAAGTTCATAGATTTCTTGAATCGTGTATTGTAAGAACCTAATTTTAAATTAAGCCTAAAAATACTCATAAATTTAAATAGATAAAAATTGCTTCTAATTAATTTGTTTCATTCATCATATAAGTAGCAGAAATTCATATAAGCAGAAGAAATCTAAATAACAACATGCTAATAATTTTAAATAACCATTACATATTCATGAGAATGCGTACCTAAAATACTTTTGTGTGATGCTAAATTCCCGACCTCTGAATGTCCTCCATGTTGCTTTTCCCTGTTGCTCTGCCCAGCCTGTTGCTTTGACCAAAATGTGCCCCAAAACCGAGTTTTCCTCCCTGCCAACTAGGATCAGAGTCTGTGCAGCTCCCTAGCTCCAGGATACTATAAGGAATCCTGGCCCTCGTTCCCAAAACCCCCAGCAAACCAGTGCCCCTTGTACTGATCCTTCCCGACTACAGAACTCAAACTCAGTACCCCCCAAAAAATCCAAGGGAACCCTCTCCCCCAAAACAGGTAGAATGATAATCCCCCTTCTTTCGTAAACCTCCTCCGCTCATATCCCTCCTTCACCGCCCTTTCTCCTCATTTATTTCTTTATCTACCCATTCATTATCTTATCCACATAGTTAATGCATTACCCTATTATTTAATGTTTCCTTATCCTTATTTTTAATTCTTCTTATCCCCTAGTATACGTAGATCATTTAATTAAACAATTAAATTTATTAACCCTCATATAACAATTAATTAATTAGTATACGTAGATCATATAACAATTAATTAATTAATAAATATTTAATTAATATTATTATTCCAATCTTTGTTTAGTTAATAACATGTTAGAAAAATTAATTACCTGATAAATTTTACTTAATAATCCCTAAGCATAAATTCAACTAGGGTTGTTACATGTATATTCTTTTTTGTATCTCATATCCAACATACTTTCTTATTTCTTGCAACAAACTAGATGAACCTTTCCATTCATTACTTCTTTTAGGTATATCTTCTAATGTGAGTGTTGATTGAACTGTGTTTAAAGGTTCTGTAAACAATGGTCTTGGAATTAAAGCTTCCTATAATTCATTTTTTTTTTAATTCTAAATTTTATTTTTCAAAGTGATTGATAGATTTTTTTTAGGTATTATTTGGTTGCTTCATGGAATTGTACAATTTTTTATGGTGCAACCCCATCGGAATCGATTGTTAATTTTGATTTCTCAGATACCTTCTTGTTTTTTATATTAACATTCACAAATAACAATTTTTTAAATGCTCGATTGTAGGTTGTGTGGTGCAAAGTTACAGACTCCTCTTAAATTATATTTGGTTCCAAAGTGACTTTGATTTGGTGATTTCTTAGGTTTCTAGTAGTCTTTTCTTATACCAATTGGGTTCTTTGATAAGCTCATCAACATCCATGCCCCATGGTATTTCTTGAGTTTCAGGTATTCATAACCATGTTTTTTGTACATATCCATTTTTCTCTTGGAGGAAGTATATATGGTATGATATTTTTTTATATTTTTCTTTGTTGGGTCTTTACTACTGCCATCATCTAAACTTTCAGTGATTGTTTTTCTCATCTTCAAACAACTACTCATGGGTTTTGTTCTTACTAGGGTAATCTTTTGAGAAACAATCAATGAATTTTGTTTTTTAATCGTTGCTTCTCTACCTTGTTTTTGATATCTCCTTGATACTGAGTAATTCCTCCACATCATTAAAATATTGGTCAACAGAAGTCTCAGGGAGATTCAAATTATCTCTATCTCCTTCTTTAAACTTCTCAATTTTGGTAAAATAATAAGAATAAGAAATTAAGGACATGTGTGCAATAAACATATCATTTGGGTAGAAACCATCAACAAGTTTATCTTCGTTTAGAACGTGTTGGACAAGATGACATGAAAGTTCATCCAAATGGGAAATGTGTTTTGCAAACATTTCTTTGATTTTCCAAGTCAGCAAGATGAATCACTTTTTTTTGTTCTTGTTAAAGAAGTGAGGACAAGACCTATGTTTCCTACAAACGTGTACAAAAAAATGCTTTTCTGATACATAAGATGAGAGGAGGAAGTGTTTCTCTTCAGAACTAAATAACATTATAATACTGGAATATTCAGCAGTTTCAAAAACTCCTTTCTCTATTAGAAAGTTGCAATATTTGAGAGATAATATTGACATATTAAGGACAAATATTAATTTATTGAACTCTGTCATAAAAAATTTATGAACTGAGAAAAAATTATACTAATCTTTGTGCCTCCATAAGGATGGATACCGGGAAACCATTAGTTCATCTTTAAAACAATTTCTCATTTCCCTCAAAAAGTCCTTGAAAACATGGAAATAAACTATGGTGAAAATAAGATAAGATGTCATATAAAATTTATGGGTATTTTTCAAATTACTCAGTTGAAATAAGATTTCACTAGAAACAATGTGACCCCAATATATGATGACATTTTCATGTAGAGTGAAACGAAGGATATAGATGACATTTCTTGGCATAGAGGTCATGGATTCCAAACTGATGATAGAATCAAATAACTAGGAAAATTCCTCGTATCGGTATTTCAAGGAGATTACCTCAATATTGGAGACACTGGTGTTATTTCTTAGGTCGACTAGATATTTATCAAGGAGCTCTTCCCCACATTTGTGTGGCTTTAGGAATTTGTTGGATTTTACACATGAATTACATGGTGGGTGTAGGGAATCGTAGCATTATGGTAAATATTAAAGGAGCTAAAGAGATAGGTTGGTGTCCTTGCAGCTGGATTATTCTCTTGTCCGAATTGAATTTATCCACACACCACTAAACAGGATCTTTAAAGTCTATTACCTCTTAAAAACAACCAACAAGGGATATTCCTAAGGTCAAAACCTACTTAAAAGTTTTCTTAGTAGAAGTGAGGGCCTTGTAGTAGTTGTAGGCTCACAACCACTAGAATGCTTGATCTTCACGTCCAAGCATATTTAGTGTATCCCGATGATTCAATTCATTTCTATTACATGACATTATTTTCACTATTTTATGGCCTTGACAATTGTAAGGTACTAGATGTAATATAATATGCAGA
>ML786445.1:282978-293991 GCA_009831015.1 Picea engelmannii | reverse complement strand
AGAAATAGATCTCATAATATCCCATAATTTAATCTCGACACCCATTCATAAGATTATCATTTACCAAAATAGATTGCATCATATCTAACATCATTTTAATAGTATTTTAAACATTCATAAAATTCTACATTCTCACAATATGTTGCATCATATACATCATCATCAATAATCATTTAAACATTCGTAAAATTTACATTCACGTAGTAGATCACATCATATACATCATCATCAATAACATTTAAACATTCGTAAAAGTTCATAAATTTAAAGTTTAGGTGTATCACTTAATAGTTTCATTGTGACTAGAAAATAAAGTATATAGGCCTCAGGTAGTCCTGGTTGTCTAAGTCAAAAGGTGGTGTTACATACACCCCACCTTCAAAAAACATGTTCTTGAGGTGGTCAAAATAGTGAGGGATAGTCTCGCCGTAGTGTCTCGGTGTCTTCCCAAGTAGCAGATCCTGGACTATACTTGTCCCACTGGACCTTAACTTGGTCTACCAGATCATTCCTGAGTTGTCGGACTCTACGGTCCAATATGCGTAACATTTCTACCGTGAGGTTTCCCATGTCCGATACCTGCAATTCCTTCCAATTTAGTTTATGTCATTCATCAGCAACATAATGACGTAAAATAGATACATGAAATACATTATGAGTTTTATGCAAGTGGGGTGGCAGTACGAGACGATTTGCAACAGGTCCAATTTTCTCTTGGATCTTGAATGGTCCTATAAATCAAGGTGACAACTTTGTCCCCTTCCTGAACCTTATGGTACTCTTATTAGGCCTGATATGAATGAAAACATGGTCTCCCACTTCATAACTTCGGTCGGTCCTGTGTGCATCCGCATAGATTTCTGCCTATCCTGTGCTTCCTTAAGTCTCTGCCTAATCTGAATCACCTGTTCCTCCATTTCTTGAATCAATTATGGCCCAACTGTTACTTGGTCTTCTAGTCTATTCCAACTCAATGGCATTCTGCATGGCCTCCCATACAAAGCTTCGTAGGGTGGCGTTCTGATGGAACTATGAAAACTATTATTGTAGGCAAACTCTACCAAAGGTAGGTACTTCTCCCACTGGGTTTGATTATCCATTACATACATCCTAAGCATGTCTTCAATGACTTGATTTACTCTCTCAGTTTTCCCATCTGTTTCAGGATGATAAGCTATGCTTAAGTTCAACTGAGTCCCCAATGCTAACTGTAAGCTTGTCCAGAACCTTGAAGTGAATCTGGAGTCCCTATATGAAATGATCTTTTTAGTTATCCCGTGCAATAGGATAACCTCGCTTACAAACACATGTGCCACATCAGTGAAATCATAAGTGTCTCTAATCGGAATAAAATGAGCACTCTTGGTTAACTTATCCACTATCACAAGAATGGCATTGTGTCTATGAGATGTGAGAGGAAATCCAACAACAAAATCCATAGAGATGACTTCCCACTTGAACATAGGGACATCATGTGGTTGTAGGAGGCCTACCAGGTGATGATGGTCGAGTTTCACTTGCTGACACTCCAGGTATTTGGCAACGAAATGGACTACATCACGCTTCATGCCTACCCAAAAGAAGAGCTTTCTCATATCTGCATACATCTTCTTCACACCCGGATGTGCACAATAAAGTGCTCTATGGGCTTCCTTCAGTATGATGCTTCAAATATCCCCATTCTCAGGGATGTAAATCCTTCATCGATATCTTAACAGTCCATCTGTTTCTAGACTATATCCTTCATATTTTGGGTCTAACTGCCACCTGCTCTGGAGGTTTGAAGTAACCTTTAAATATCAACTGTCTTCTGGGAATTGTGTCAACACATGTTCCCTCAAATTGACCTTTAAGGTTACCAAGTAGACGATGCGTGGTCTCCTACTCAAGGCATCTGTGACCACATTTTCCTTTCCCTTGATGTACAAAATACCAAAATCGTACTCACTCATAAACTCACTCCATCACCTTTTCCTGGCATTCAAATCTCTTTGAGTGAAGAGATGTTTTAAAATTTGATGGTCCGTTTTGAGTTCAAAGTTTCGCCCAACAAGATAGTGCCTCCAAAGTTTCAGAGCTAGCATTACAACTGCTAACTCTAAATCATGAGTCGCGTATAGCTCCTCATGTTTCTTCAACTTCCTTGATGCATAATCTATCACTCCTCCATCCTGCATTAGCATGGCCCCCAACATTTGCTTCAAGGCATTCGTGCAGACTCCTAAGTCCTTTTCCATATCCGACACTCATAGAATAGGCGCACTAGTTAGTAACCTCTTAAGCTCAATGAATGCACGATCACACTCTTTTGTCCATTCATACCAGACCCCCTTGCATTGCAAAGTTGTGATGGGTTTCGCTACTTTTGAGAATCCTTCTAAAAATCTCTGGTAATAACCTGCTAGCCCCATGAAGCTTCTCACCTCATGGGCATTTTTCAGCACTGGCCATTCCATAATGGCCTTTACCTTTTCTGGATCCACAAAGATTCCTTCACCAGAAATGATATGACCTAAATAGTGGATCTCTTTCTGGAATAAGGAACACTTCGACAGCTTCCCATACAATTTGTTCTCTCTAAGGCAGGACAACACTATTCACAAGTGTTCCTCATGTTCTCTTTCATTCTTGGAATAGATGAGGATGTCATCTAGAAAGACTTGTTCAAAATGGTCTAAGTACTTCCGGAATACATCGTTCATGAGGATCATGAATACTATTGGTGCATTATTCAATCTGAAAGGTACTACAACAAACTCATAATTTCCAAACCGAGTTCGAAAGGTAGTTTTTGGGATATCACCTTCCTTAATCCTTAACTGATGATACCCTGATCGCAAATCAATCTTTCAGAATACCACTACTCCTTTCATCTGATCGAAGAGGTCATCTATTCATGGCATCAGGTACCTATTTTTCACTGTAGCATGGTTCAAGTCCCTGTAGTCTACACACAGTCATAAGGATCCATCCTTCTTCTTTGCAAAAATTACCAGTGCGCCCCAAGGTGAGACACTGGGCCTTATTAGCCCTAAGTCCAGTAACTCTTTCAACTGCATTTACAATTCACAAAGTTTCGATGCTATCATCTAATACGGAGTCTTTTAGATCAGTTCTACATGAGGTTTTAGCTCAATAGTAAAATCAAGTTCCCTCTCAGGAGGTAACCCTGGTAACTCGTTCAGAAAAACATCCTGAAATTTTGACAATACCGGGTACTGATCCAATGAGGGTACCTTCCTTTCATTTACTGCTTCCACTACATAAAGTCGACACCCTTTCCTCAAGCATTGATTAACATTCATAGTTGATATAAAGCGTAACGACACTTTTCTCTATACACCCTGGATCTCTACTGGTCTTCCTTCATCGTCGACACAAAGCACCCTCTTTGCGAAACAATCTACCAAAGCTCGGTGAGCTCCTAACCAATCCATTCCAATGATTAGGTCATATGCCCCGAGAGTAGTGACGTATACCTTCAACCTGGTAGTACACACTCCTAGGTCTACTATACAATTATCAACACTAGGTCCTACCACTTGTTTTTCCCCTAAAGCCATCTCGACTTGTTTAAAGTCATCATGCTCGTAGGCTGCCAACCCACTCTTTTCTAATGCAGATGGTGAAATGAAACTATCTGTCACACCAGAATCAAACAAAATCTTGGCATTGATATGATTTAGCGTACCTGATGACTCCACCACCATGGATTGATGTTCCACCTAGGGATTATTAATCACTGCGTAAATTTGGTGGTTGCTACTTGCTCTCCCCATCGGTGCCTTTCCTTCTCTATGCATGAACCCTAATTGTAACTTCAAGCAGTCACGTTGGTAATGAGGTCCTCCACACCCCCAACAGGTAACACGAGATTGAACCTGTGCACTATTATGTGACTGTCTCTGAAATGAGTTCCTTCCCCTAGAACCCATGCCCCTACTAGATGTTCCCTGAGATGGTCGTGGACCTGTCTTCACCGTTGGCGATGAATGAGATGTTGCACTCGCTGCCATTGAAATCCCTACAGCTATTGTCCTTGGCGCGACTCTGTTACGATATGGCGGTGGCCTTGAGCCCCCTCCCCTAGGAAATGTCCTCGGGGCCTTTCCTACAAATCCCAGGCGATGCGAAAATGTTCGTCTTGTACTCTGGGTTAAGTTCATTTGTTCTTCCACATAACGTGCATTTTCCACCACTTCCGCTACTAAAGACAATTTCCACATCCGTACCATAGCTCTTATCTTAGGGTTCAATCCATAGACGAAGTGCTCTGCCTGTCGTTGGTCATTATCCATATACGAAACATATTTGACCAGTTCCATAAATCTAATATCATATTCTTCTACAGTTCTGTTTCCCTGTACTAAGGCATGAAATGCCCCTACCTATTGTTCCTCGTAGTACGTTGGTATATATTTCCTTTGAAAACTCTCCTCAAAAAGTTCCCAAGATACTATGTCTGGGGTAAGGTGCAGTTGTCTTTCCAGGTTGCCCCACCAGTTCAAGGTGTTGTCTCTTAACTGAAAAATGGTGATCTTTTCCTTTGAGTTCGACGCATAGTCCCTTAAGGAAAAACACCTTGTCATGCCTTCCAACCATGCTTCTGCGCGTTCACTAGCGCGACCCCTGGAAAACTCCGTAAGTTTGATATTCTGCAATTCTCACGTGATGTCTTCAGGTGGAGGTCCTCCCCTCGAATCCCTTGACGCTTCTGGATTACACATTCTATACAGTGGGGGTTCCACTTCAGTCCCTGTCGGTTGTCTCCCTTTTAAAGTCTCATTAATGGCTTCCAACGAGCGCAGTATGAGGGATAATTCGGGCGATGGTGGTGGTGGCGCTGGCGGTGTTGGCGGTGCTTGCGATGATGCTCCCCTGCCTCGACTCCTTCGAGTCCTGACCATCCTGTATGCTTTAACCTGCATCACCCCAAAGTTGCCATGGTGAGTTCAAGGATGTTTCAAATTGGTGCTACTTAAACTCAAAAACAGGGTTAGGCGTAAGTTTTCTTTACTTGTCTGTAAACAGACATTACTCCATTAGGGGATTGGCTAGGTTAGGGTTAGGATTAAGCATCTAATCTTGATTTCTTCACCCCTATGAAAAACAAATTATTGGTTCCCTTGCCCTGTAGCTACGCTAGCCTTGCGCCATACTCGCCACTTCCTATGCTTACTCTCCTAGTTCATATGTCGCCTCCTTCCTGCTTGTCCTAGTCTAAGCCCTTTTAACTTTTCGCTTACAACTTGATTAAAGTGACTTTCGACCTTATGTTTATTAATTTACGTCGAAAGGTGTACACCTATTGACAATGGGCACAATTAATGATCTTTTAATATTATTTAACCTTAAACCCTTATCTGATGGCTATGCATTGAAGATGCTGGCATATTCTCAGTCGTCCTCCAAAATCAATGGGTCAGATTTATTGTTCATAACTTTCTTGCATTTATCAAGGCATCTGTTAACATGTTTACTTTTTAACATTTACCTGGTCACATTAAAAAAAAATTGTTGTAAGGATATTTAATTACCACGTTTAAATGATTAAATAGGATTAAACCGTGGTATCTAAATAATTGTCCACAACTGCCAGCCACGTTTCGGCGTTCACCAGTGCTATGTACCTTTCGGCGTTAACCGACCACCAGCCACTTTGTAGATGTGCTAGTTTATTAAAACTAATAATCTAGACTAAACTTAATCCTAATCTTCAATCACCTTAATCAACACTTCAATTTATTCCCAGAAATTAATATTATTATTAGTGTTAATTAATTAGTCACTAATTTACTTAATCCTTCCTATTAATTTAATTATTATTATTTTTATTTTTTTCTCCAAGGCACATACATGGTGCGTTGGTGTTTCGTTGTTCCTTAAGGCTTAGGTAGTGGGTGGTGGTCAGGGGTTCAAAACCCATAGACTCCATATCACCCCTCCTTTTGTAATTTAATTAATTTTTTTTTTATATAGTAAGCTTTAGCATATATTATTAAATTTAAATCATTTAAATAATTATGAGTTTTAGGTAATTAATTTAATTTAAATAATTTAAATTTCCGTAATAGTATCAATACCTTTTATATATATATAAATTAATAAAACTAAACATTAATATTACTTTAAAAAATATATAATAATATAATTATATAGAAAAAGTCTTACCTTCAGTTCGACGAGATTTTAATGTGCTCTGTGGCATTCGTTGGCAGCCTTTAAGGTTGGGCTTCTGGCATGAGGCCCACATGCATGATGGGCGTGGAAGTAGTGCCTGCACACTGGCGAGAAAGACTGCCATTAGCATTGTTGTTGTGTTCTTCGAGAAATTTGCAGTGTAGGAATATATTGGGTTTCTGCAATTAGAAAACCTGTTTGTGTGTTTTGTTCTGGGTTCTCCAATTGCTAATTTTCAGATACTTGTTCTTGCATGTAGAAGTTTAGATAAGGTGTATTGTATATGATTATATGCAGGTTTTCATGTCTGTAGAAAGGATTATTTGGGGATTTTGGCTGAAAGAAGTGGTGAGAAGTGTGTTTGTGGTTCACGTTTGTTCAGTCTTCCTCTGATATCTCTTCATCCTTACACGTATTTTCTGGTATAACATATTGTCATTTGACTCTGAATTTATTAGCTGCGTCTTTCTGAGGTTCGAAAGAGGGATCTCCTTAGCTTCAGAGTTTACTTTATGGACGGAAAGAAATTTGTATTCATAGTCGGTTGCCTATACTTCATCGCGATGTGAAGTCCGAAAATATCCTTTTGGACTCCAACTTTGAAGCTTGTGTTGCAAATTTCGGCCTAGTCAAGCTCTTGCATCTGACCTACCAACGTAAGACGACAATCCAAGAGAAACCAAGCTTGCTCAGAAAACGTCCCAGGTAACGAGAGTCTATGTGGGTAATTTTGTCAATTATAAATTGTTCATGCATTCCAAATACTAGCTTTCTATTGCTAGGCATGGATATATAAAGTTGTGCTTAAGAATATCGAGCGGAAAAATGGTACTTGGTTGATATAGAGTAATTTTAGTCGAATCTTTTGTTACTTGCCTAGTGTTTTTTGGGCATTGTTGAACAAAGTTTTTAGATTCTGTATGCAAACGTAGATAATTCTTACATATCTGTAAGTGGGTATATTGTTTAGGATTTCCTGAGATTTTTTTGCAAAATGGGCTCTGCTCTGTTATTACCTACTTCATGTTAGGATGCTTGATGCATATTTTGAAATTTCCCACTCTAATGCATTCATAGCCTGCAAATTCGTGACAAGAAATCTTACACATGTTCTATTTACTGTATAATTGAACAAAAATTCTAGCTTTAGAAACATTATTTCTTTCCTCTAGCTTTAGACAACACTCTGTAGGATCTTTTTTTTCTGGTTGGTAAATGGGCCTTTGTTAAGGAAGTGGGCTCTACTTTGCTTACCGAAGAGTATGAGTGATGAAGCATGTCTTCAGGGGGCCTTGAATCCAGGTCCTTGATCACAACCCGCTTGACTAGCATCGTATTATATTAGTATCAGGTCCACATATTTTTCTGATTAGTTTCGGAGGTAACTAATTACAATGTTCCCATCAGGATAATTCATAAGATTTATGAGGATTTGCAGGTCGCTCTGGCCTGCATCCCTTTTTGGATTGTACAAAACAAGATGTTCTTAATTCAAGTCTTTTGATTTTTATATTAGGCCAAATTTTACAGCTGTTATTGTGGGTTTTAATTCTTGCTCAACACATTATTTCCATACAAAAATCTATGGACAAGCATACTAATTTCACCAATAACTGTTTCCCAGATGGGTAGGGTATTCTTTTTCTTCAGGGCACGCAGAGGGGTTGCAGATCTCCCATGCCATGTTGAGAACATGGCTTCCTAATAAGCATGGTGGTATGTTTGAGGGTCTTGATCTTGCCCATGTCAAAATAATGAAACCAGTCTATGTACTATCAATTCACCTTTGCGGGTCTTGAATTTGTCTAAAATCTAAAGCATGAACCAAGCCTTTTTTTTGTCTGTATGAATCTCATTGTTCTAATAATCAAAAGTAAATCTTTCACTATCTAAATGTAACAACCCTAGTTGCTTGTTTTACTTGGGTAAATTTGTTTTTTTTTACATTTTCAATTCGTATTGTTTATATATATTTAGATTTGTTTATATATAATCAAAATAATAGTGCTTTTGGTTTGCAGGTTAGGTAGAGGGGAATTTGAGCATGGATTTTTGGCCCTCATGCCAAGATTTCAAACAAAATTTCTGATACCATTTGTAGTGGCCAATAAGAAAAAAAAATCAACAAGCCTAGTAAAAATCCTTACAATTATGCATAACATTTATAACATATATTTTCTGAGTGCGTAAATAATTCATTAACTTCAAATAAGCATATAAATTTTAGAAGAATTTAACATTTAACATTTAACTACAACATAAAATTAACTTAGCCAATTCATAAACAATTTACCTAGTTCTGATGCTAATTTTTGTCGCCTTGTTGCCTTGTTGTTGCCTTCATGCTTCCTGATGCACTGACCAATACTGCCCAAACCTACTATCCTCCCTGCCAACTAGGAAAACTACCTAGCTCCAGGATATCATATGGATATACTAGCCCTCGTGCCCAAAAGCCCTAGCAAACCGGTGCCCCTGAACTAATCCTCTCGACTCCAGACCTCACTCTCCTCCCTGCAAATCCAAGAGAGCCCCCAAATTCCATCCCCCCAATCTCCCGTAGAATGAAAAATCCCTCCTCTGTAAACCTCCTCCCCCCTTATTCCTCCTTCACCGCCTCTTGCATTTACTTCCTTACCCACCCATTTATTACCTTATCCCCTCATAATTAATATCTTATCCCCTCATATTTAATGTCTTATCCTTTTCCCTATACGTAAGTTTTTTAACAAATTAACTTACAATTTATTATCCTTATTAATTTAATACCCATGTCAATGAATGTAACATATAATTAATTAATCAATTAATTAATCAAATTGCAACCATTAATTAATCAATATATATTTAATTAGTATCTTTATACCAATCTTATTTAATTAATATTGTGTTAAGACAATTAATCCCCTAATTAATTTTTACTTATAATCCTTAAACATTTATTCAACTAGGGTTGTTACAATGAGGACTGCCCCAATTCCTTTTCCTGAGGCATCGCAATCCAAGAAAAAATTATTGGTGAAGTATGGAAGTGCCAGTACATGTATCATGCACATAACCACTTCCTAGGTGTGGAGGTATTGATCAGTTGTTGGATTCCAAGTGAAAGAATTCTTTCTAAGGACAACAATGAGAGGTGATGCAATTTTTCCATAATTCTTGAAAAACTTATGATAATAACTTGATAAACCCATAAAACCATGCAAACTCTTAAGATTTGTTTGGTGAGTCCAATCCTGCATAGCTTCAATTTTATTAGGATCCACCCTTACACAATCCTTTCCAACAATATGACCCAGGTACTCTACTTATGAGGCTCCAAAGGCACATTTGTATTCTTTAAGGAAACGTTGGTGTTGAGAGAGTAGATGGAGAACTTGATCCAGATGGGACAACAAGAATGGAATGATCATGAACACCACGGGAAGGGGAAAGTCTCCAGGGTGTGGAAAAAACATATTGGTGTTTCGATATAATAGGTTAAAGGTCAAGATACACAGAGGGTGTCTCAACTGCTTGAATGGAATGGAGTTTGGAACTAGTACCCAAATTACCTTTTTCTAGAATCTTTTCCATTCAATTGGAACTGATGATCTCAAAGAATCCTGTTGTGATTCCTTGTAACTTATAATATTGTCCCTCCTATTGGAATTGCATGGTTAATTCCTTAAAATACAAGAGAATGGGGCTAGAGTGCGTAACCATTCAACACCGAGAACAATGTCAAAACCACCCATATCGATAGAAAACATATGATATTTTAGGAAGTATTGCCAAGTTTGTAGGCATAGATTTTCACAACACCCACTACATTTCATGGAACCTTCATTTGCTATTATTATTTGAATTTTTTTGACAACATGAATATAGAAATTAATTTAGCGGTCAATGTAGCGATGATTATAATTATGGTTTCTTCCACTATCAACAAGGATGCTGACTTTCCTATGGTTAATATAGCCAATTAGCTTGAGGGTTTGGGGAGTAGAGAAGCCAATGAGGGCATGCAGTGAAATCTATGGTCCAACTTTTAGTGGGCCAACAAGTGGAGTAGTATCATATGGAGGGGTATCTATGCAATATGGGCAACTTTAGCTTCCTCTTCAACAACATCCTTTGAAATGGACATAAAAACCTTTTGTTCCTTACACTTGTTCCGAGGAAAAAAAAAACATTACAATTATAGCAAAGACCCTTGAGTTTGCATTCAACCATTTATGTATGAGTTAATTTCTAGACCTTGAGAGGAGTGGTAGGGGGTCAAGATTAGTGGATTGAGGGAAAGGGGGTAAAATCATGAATCTCAGAGTCTATTTTCTTTGTTTTTGGAGAAAATAAAATACATTTTCTGAAGTTTTTCAACTTCTAGTAAAAAAATGAATTTTTTGTATTTAGAATTTCACTTTACAACAAAAACAAAACTTTTCATGAGTTTTGTTAGTTTTCTATTGACTAAATTTTTAAATGTTTTTATCAACATTCTATATGTCAATTTAGTGATTGTTTGACAATATGTTCCTTAAAAACAAAGGGACTCATAATGAGTTATGTTTTTATATGCACATTTATTCATTATTAATCTTGTGTTTTTGAAAAATTAAATATGTTGCAACAATCTAACAATACTCTATTAAATTATGACTATAGTTTTGAATTTAACGAATTAATATTATAATTTCTACAATTTTTAGAATTTGACCAATATGAAAAAGTTGTAGATTTTAAACACATTTAGTGAGACTCCATGTATGTGCCTTAATTTTGATTTAAAAGTAAAATCTAAAAATACCCTTTTGAATAGGAGAGTGAAATGTTCCATAATATAAACTTTCC
>ML786445.1:153633-195761 GCA_009831015.1 Picea engelmannii | reverse complement strand
TCTTTGATCTAAATGACTGATAGAATGCATTTATATAATTTTGGATGAATGATTTATGTTGACTAACTTTCTAAGCGGAAGTTGTTTTGATTTAATGGTTGAAAGAGTATATCTATTTTAATTCTGTATGACTTGTTTCTGTTGATTAAATTACGGATGGACGGAAAACAACTGTAGGATAAATCCTTACAAATTAATTATATGCATTGATTAAACTTCTTGTGTATCCTAACTATGAATGGAATCAGAATTATGTAGACATATTGGGGATGCATCTAGTTTAAATAAAGTTAGTCTGATTTTACTTCTAACAATACAGACCTATGTTTATATACATGTAGGAAAGCGATTGAAAGAAATCATTCAACATATAGAATTCTAAAGAAAGTGTTGAAAAGGTACTTAAGAATTAAAAGTGTATATGCATACATACATTATTGTAAGGAATTTCGTAGAGCCTATTACTTGAATATCCAACCGTATTCATGTCAAAATCAGACTTATGATAACTGTTTATATATGATCAGAATAATTATATATATATATATATATATATATATATATAGTATCAGTGCAAAAGGTTTTATAATCTGTTTAAACATCTAATGATTTAATGGTTCATGCAATAAGAGTCTCAATGATGAAATGGGAAGGTAAATATATCTTTCCCTTTTATTCCAATAGATTAAGCTTGTCTAGTTCAATCAATTACAAAACAAAGTCTTTGTTGATATGAATAGTGTAGGAGCGAAAGATCAGTGAACTTAAGGAGAATGAATTTCAAAAACACACAAATATAGATACATATACATACTAGTGTAGATTCACAGATGTGCAGCCTCATGAGTTAACTAAAGATTGTCCGATTCTTTATAAATATCACAGTAGACCAGAAGGAGTATCAATAGAGTTTCAGTATCTGAGTTCATATACTATGATTATAGAGTCTTGAGATTATACATTGAAACAAGTAGCCACAATCCTGCTTCTCTTTCATTATTGCAGAAACAAGAAATTGGTATTATAAATACTTATAAACATGTCTCAGATTCAGACTGATACTTAAAAAGGCCTTCAAACCTACATAATAGAATTTGAATACACAAATAACAAGCTATTACAGGGTCTGGTATAAAATGCCACGATGATTGTATTCTAGGATAAGATCATTCCTTTCGATAAAACCTGGATGGGAAATTTTCAAGAAGACATTGCAATACAGAACCCGAGTACCTTTTTCTCAGAAGTTGTCCTCAAAATCCTGAGACTTCAAACTGTGTGCATACCTGGAAGAAAACCAAGAAAGGTTAATTAATAAAATATTAAAGTGAATAACAATTCAATGTTGAAACGTAGAATAATTACCAGGGTAAATGATTTCAAAAGAATCAACATAGATAAAAACACAGACGACACTTAGCTGTGATTTTAGATCTGTCATCCTATCCGCGTCATTGAAGGAGTCATCCATAGACCAAAGGGGGATAAGGGGACCACGGAAGTTCTGATGGGTTCCCTCACAGCAAACAGGGGGTCCCATCATTAGATATCAGTAACAAATTCTTTAAAACAACCATGAATATAGTATGAAAGTACATAAACTAATTTCAACCAGAGTTTGATTCAAGAGTGCACAAGATTCATAACAATCATACGAATTCAATTCACGAATGTCGCCACGAAAATTGTGTTTTCACAATCATAATAATACAGAAATTGCAGATCCCTAACCAAGGATAAAATGAGAACATAATGAAATAACCATCGGAGTCCGAACATAGAATAAATGAAAATATGCTAAGAATTATGAAGATTTGGACAATACTATATAGTAGGAACTTAGAGCTTGTATATATTCATGTGTAGACACGATTAGGGTAAACAAAGGAGTTTTGATTTGAAGCCAAAACCCTGTACATGAATAAAGGAACTCTCTCACCACAGCTACAGGAATGTGGTCACGACTGCACAACTTAAAGACTAGAGTACCCCTGGTCTACATAGTAAGCCGAGAGGTCAATAACTCACAGACTTAGTACTAAACTGAATAGGAATACAAGGGAGGAGGATAGACTAAGGCTCTCCTATAGCGAACATGGTAAGGGGCAGCCCAGTCAGTGAGTAATAATGAGAGTTGAGTCCTAGTTCTAAACAAAAAACCCCACGAGAAGGGTATGGGTCTGGGCAAAGAAGTTTGGATATACCGCCTAGTACAGAACTACTCGGTTCTATGAAGGATAACCATTGTTTTACCACAATAGAGATACAAAGAGTATTTCCTAATTCAAGTACCAATATTTCACAACAAAGAAATAATCGAAGACCGCCTATGTAGAAAACCTCCACGAATAAATGGTTGTATGGGGTGAAATGACTACCTCAAGGGGAAACCTAAGACACAAGCCCTGATCAATGAAACTTACGAATCCATCCTTAACTGAAGGGAATATTTCATAGAGTCGAATTTACGAAGGGGAAATTATTTCCTAGAAATCCATAAAGAACAATAGTTACAGATATGACCAAAACCCTCTCGACTTCTACCACCCATTCCAAATAGCATAAGAGTGTCGTGAACTTACCATGGAATTGTATAGCTTCTACATTTCTCGGGTAAGGACCTTCAGAATGTCGACCACCCTTGCCGAGAAAAATGTAGATTAAATTTCTGAAGCATCAGACTGAAGACTTACAATAGACCTATAACCCTTACCATGCAGAGTAGTAGTGGAAGTATGAATACCCCATCTGGCCATGTGACAGAGTAGAGGTGGAAAAATCGCATTGGAGACAGGGACTAGTGGTGGCCTCAGGATATCCTCTCACAGGGTCTCCATTAATGGACTGGAGAGAGGCTCTATAACTCCCGACTAACAAAACACCTTTCGACTTCATATTGAATTAATGCGAGAGAGGATGATTCCTTTAAGGCACTCTATGCAGGATTATCACACCTAGTTCATCGTCCAGTTAATGTGTAACTTATAGGTCATTATCAATGAGCTTTGTTTTTGAAAGAGAAATCTATGCTAAGGATGAGCGGGTTTTCAATACAAACCAACTCTCACAAGACCTTGGTTCGGCTAGTTAAATTAATTCATGATCACCATCATGTTAGGCCTTTATTTCCTTCACTTATGGTTGCATGTTTCGATCCTTTAGTTCTTAAAGTTTATCAATTGTGTAGGTAAGTTTAATTTGTATTGTTGATTAGGGTTCATTCATGTGCGTTGTACATAGTGGTCAAATATTAGAAATGAGTATAGGACTAAGGGTCCTAAATATGAAACAAATACATATAGGATAGTGTTGATACTTAGAACACATCACCAAAAGACTTCATCCTCCCTTGAAATCTGACCTTCTTTACTTCTGATTTCCTCTGAAATTGGACTTTGTTTTTCAACTGAATGTATAATGATATTTTTTTATACCATTTATGTCACTTCCTTTTAACATTAGGGCCAACCTGACACTTTCTTATTTTTTAATTATCTTCAGGGCCTACATGTACTTCCTTCTTCAATTCACTTTGTCATCTTCAAAAATTCATTTCTCCTCAACCATGAGGATCCACATGATGCCTCACATACCACTGGAAAAAACATGATGTATACTATCCATCCATGGATTTTTTATCTGCATGTGCATTTTCCTTCATGTCAAAATACCTTCATCAATCTTGCAGTCGAAAACCAATTACTAGGGTTGACATCAATGACAACAACCAATATTGCAACAATCTCCCCCTTTGTCATTGATGGAAACACTCATAATCCCCCTATCATCATGATCCCAATTTCTCTCCCCCTTTGAAATCAATGGCAAAGGGTAGGGCTTCTCCCCATGAGTTTAATGGCAAAAGGTAACTCTCTTCTTTGGGGATGCTCCCCCTGAACATGTGGCACCCAATAATACTTCATCCTTATTTTTGGTCTTTGGGAATTTTTCTTCCTTGGAATCCTTTTGTGTGGCTTTTGGCTTCTCTATCTTCTTTATGTTTAGGATGTATATGTTGTTCGGTCTTCTTGTTTCATTTGCAACCAATATTCTTGAGTTATTTTCTATGATTTGACATTTTCGAGAGTCAAACGTAAGAGTGTATCCTTGATCACATATTTTGCTGACACTGAGGAGATTATACTTCATATCTTCAACCAATAGGACTTTTCCTGCTTTTACATTTTCACTTCCAAGATTTACAGTTCCTTTTCCAAGTATTTTGGTAGATGAGTCATCTCCAAATGAAACATTTCCACCCTTTTTATTCAAGATGCCAAATTTTCTTTGATCTCCGGTCATATGAGATGAGCATCCACTATCTATGAACCATTCATCTTTTTCTTTGCATTCTTTAGTGACGAATTCTATTCGAAAATTTTCATTGTGTGGAATTTCTTTCCTTTTACATGTTGTAGTTGGTATGAATACATTTGGCATACGATTATCTTCCTTCATCTCTCTACAATCTCGTGCTTTGTGACCAAGATTATTTCACTTGTAACATACAATATTTTGATCTATTAATGGGTCAAATGGATTATACTTTATGTTGACAGGTCTACGAACATTTACATATCTACTATTTTCACCATTTATGTAGCTTTCATAGTTATTCCTTTCATTAATTCTACAATTGATTGCCTTGTGTCCAAAATTTCTACAAGTATAACAATGTCCAAGAAAGAAATTTCGATACCTGGGTGTAAGTGATCTTCTTTTTGATGTGGTCCATCTGGGTTCACGATCTAGTCTTCTGTAGTTTCCTTCATAATGATTTCTTTCATACCTATGGGAGAGGATATTCTTGATGTCTCATTCCTTTTGAATTCTAGTCTTCTATCTTGTTGTTCAACTTGTTCTAGAGTGTTGGTTTCATCATTTTCAACTTCCTTCTCTTTTTTTGTTGTCTTCAAACTGTCATTGTATCCTAGTCTTGTCTTTTCGTTTGGAGATCTTTGACTGCTAAGTATCTCATCTAATTTTTCAATTCTTTTTTCAAACTTCTTCAACTTTTCTATTGTCAATAGTAGCTCCCCTTTTGTGTGATCCAATTCTTCTTTCAATTTCTCATAATCTTCTGATTGTTCCTTCAAGCTATTAATGGTCTTTTTAAGCTTGTAATTCTGTTCTTCACAACTACTCAATTCACCTTTTAGTATTATGTTTGTGTTTCTAAGATTGCTATTTTCAGTTTCAACATGCTTTAAGTTTTCAATATTCTCATCTTCTTGTTCACTCTCTTCATTGTCTTTGTATCCCCAAAAGGAATCAAGGTTGGTTTCTTCATCTGAATCTTCTTCAAAAATGATTTATTCTTCTTTACAATTCTTGTGATCATCATCCTGGGTTTCTTGGGTTATGAAGAGGACTTCTCCTCTATCATTATCTTCTTCATCACTCTCATCTGAGGAGATGTCATCATCCTTAGAGTAGAAGCTATTTTTATTGTTGAGACTTCTCTTTTTATAGTAGCATTTTTCAACAATATGTCCTATTCTACCACAGTTAAAGTATTTGAGAGGAGACTTACCTTTGTATCTTCCACTTCCCTTCTATAACCTTCTTACGAAATTTTCTATTTCTTCATCAAGGTCATTATCCTTGTCTTTTGTCTTCTTTATGGCTTTAAAGGCTACTTCATTGTATGGCTGGTCACTTTCTGTACATGTTCTCATTTCATATGATATAAGAGACCCATGTAATTCATCCATTGTCATTTT
Organism: Picea engelmannii; assembly: GCA_009831015.1. Lineage (NCBI taxonomy): Eukaryota > Viridiplantae > Streptophyta > Pinopsida > Pinales > Pinaceae > Picea > Picea engelmannii. Next base: position 190,038 of record ML786445.1, on the reverse strand, counting down.
GGTCAAGTCCCTAGTTTCTTCAATGGCAGAGACCTTAGCATCATACTTCAAGAGAAGTGATCTCAACACTTTTTGTACAACCAAGGATTCATTGAGCTCTTCACCTAATCCTATGATAGCATTAACAACTTCATCAACTCTAATAAAATAGGTTGCAATATCTTCCTTTTCATTCATCTTCAAATTTTCAAATTCTACTCTATGTCGTTGAAGCTTTACCTGCTTAGCTTTTGGATCACCTTCATAGATACTCTTGAGTTTTTCCCATACCTCTTTAGCAGTGTTGCAGCCCATCACTTTGCTAGCAATGGTTGTTGCCAATGCTGCTAGAATAACATGTCTGGCTTTTGAATTAAAACTCATAAGATTCCTCTCATTTGGATCGGTTGGAGCATTATTTGGGATTACATAACCATTTACAACTGAGTACCAAATGTCTACTCCCAAAGCCGTTAGGTAAGTTTTCACTCTATCACTCCAGTATACATAATTTAGTCCATCAAATTTTTGAATCCCATTTGAAATGTGCTCATGGTCATCCATCTTTGCTCAAGATTTTCCTTCCAGTGGTTAAACTATTATGAAGGCAACCTACTCTGATACCAATTGTTGATACTTAGAACACATCAGCAAAAGCCTTCATCCTCCCTTGAAATCTGGCCTTCTTTACTTCTGATTTCCTCTGAAATTCGACTTTTTTTTTCAAATGAATGTACAATGATATTTATTTATACCATTTATGTCACTTCCTTTTAACATTAGGGCCAACCTGACACTTTCTTATTTTGTAATTATTTTCTTTAATTATCTTCAGGGCCTACATGTACTTCCTTCTTCAATTCACTTTGTCATCTTCAAAAATTCATTTCTCCTCAACCATGAGGATCCATGTGATGTGCCACATACCATCGGAAACAAAATGATGTATACTATCCATCCATCGGTGTTGTATATGCATGTGCATTGTCCTTCATGTCCAAATACCTTCATCAATCTTGCATTCCAAAACCAATGACTAGGGTTGACATCAATGACAACAACCAATCTTCCAACAGATAGTATTATGATACTAGAAAGATGGAAGGTGTTTGAAGGTCACTATTTAAAAATGTGAGAGATGATATTAATAGATATTCAGAAGTTAATAATGATGGTAGTTATCCAGAATAAGTTGTTTAAATAAGAAGGAGATTTAATGTTCCTTAGAAATTATTTTCTTATGGGTAATTTGGGGTACTTTACATATGGTATCATAGAAAAGGTTACAACACTTGGACCTTGAACCGGGCCACAATATTTACTTAAGCACATAATTTATGTTTATGTAAAACTAATAGAATCATTACTATTACAAACATAAAAATTTATTTTTGTTATGATCATGGAAGCCCAGAACGAAGAAGAGATCGGACTTGAGGATAATCCTGAGCAAAGGCCTCTTGAAGAATAGAGGCATAACAGTGATGGAAGTTCACCTACCTAAGTTTTGGAAACTATGAGAAATATCATTGTGGAGCTGCAAGTTTTCAAAGCAGACATTGAGAAACTAAAAAAGGAACAACAAGAACAATAGGAAATAAATGAAGTTCTTCTATGAAGCATAGTGACAAAGAAGATCCCAAAGGATGATAACCAGGAAGAATAGGTCAGTAAAAAGGCCTCCAAGAATTATGGACCTGAAGAAGACAAAGGAGAAAGCTCTTCCAAAGGGACACCTTTAGCAGAAGATAAGACAAAAACGGGATGAAAAAGAAAACAGGTCGACCACCTTGAGGGAAAGTTTAATAAAATCAAACCATCTACCTTTTATGGGGAATCTAGAACAGGGGAGGAAGTTGAAGCATGGTTATTAGACATAAAGAAGTATTTCTATATCTATAATAATTCCAACAATATGAAGGTCAGAATGACCATCTACAATCTGAAATGAAAAGCCAGCATATGGTGGCAAGACTTGAAGTTGGCCAAGGGCCTAAAGGAAAAATAGATGGAGTGGTCGGACTTTAAGAAATACTTTAAGAAACAATATTTATTTGAAAGTTACTATGAAAGGAAAACCAAAGATTTGTATTAACTATGACTCGATCAAATGGCTATGGATGACTTGATAAACAAATTCCTGGAATTATTAAGGTTCATGCCTTATATCCGGAAGGACAAAGTAAAACTCCAACGGTTCCTAAGTTGTTTACCATAGTCCTATAAGGACAAAATCGAATTTGATAATCCCAAGTCCTTGAGTGAAGCTTTTAGGAAGTCCTAAATGTGTTACAACCAATACAAATAGTGGTAGGAGTTTTCCAAGTCTTGGAAATACAAGAAACAAGATTGTATGAACCAATGAAAGAAGGGATATCAACCAGCCCTTTTTTGGAACATAGCAAAGAGTTTTCCAAGGAAATATTTTCACGCCAATAACCATAACACCCAAGAAGGTGGTAAACCAATTAATCTGGGAACAAAGAAGTTTGGGGACAGCCTCAGGGAACTGTTAAAATGATGGGAATGTGGAGAACCTCATTTAAGGAGCAACTGTCCATGTTTGACTTCAGTAGCCAAGACTACGGTTCACAACCTACAAGAATCTTCTATAGTGGGAGATGTAGGAAGAAGCTTATATCAGATCAATGCAGTCATGGATGTCCGACAAGCTTATCACTAGTCCACTGTAGTGGAAATTGAAGGTAAAATTAACAATACTCATATTTTTGTTTTAATTGATCTTGGACCTACATTGAGTTATATCGCTCCTTGTGTAGTGGATTCGAATAAACTTAACAAAACAAAACATGCAAAATATTGGCTAGTACAACTAGTAACAGGGAAAAAAAGAAAAGTATATGATTTTATTTATGACTGTGAGTTCAGTTTAGGTGGTCAAAACACAAAGACAAATATGAACATTCTACCGTTAGGGTCTTATGGCATAATTATCGGAATGGGTTGGTTAGAAAGGCATAAAGAAGTTCTAGATTGTTATGAAAAATCACTCAAGTATAAATATGAAAACAACACTATTATGATAGTTCAATGTATACAACATCCAATCTCAGTTAGGTAGTTTCAACAATGCAATTGAAGAAGTGCATGAGAAAAGGTTGTTAGATTTATGCTATCCAAGTGACAAACCTGTTGGAAAAATAAAACAAACCTAGCCTAGAGGATTTTGTCATCTTGCATGATTTAAGAGATGTGTTTGTTGATGAGATACCTGAATTACCCTCAAGGAGAGACATAGACTTTTCTATTGACCTACTGCTTGGCTCAGCCCCTATATCTAAGGCACCCTACCGAATGAGTCTACCCGAGTTGACAAAATTAAAGATCCAATTACAAGAACTGTTGGAAAAGAACTACATTCGGTCAAGTCTCTCACCATGGAGAGCACTATTATTTTCACTAAAAATAAGGACAAAACTCTAAGGTTATGCATCGATTATAGATAAGTTAACAAAATGACTGTTAAGAACAAGTACCCCTTACCCAGGATAAATGATATGTTCAATCAAGTAGGTGGGGCAAAGATTTTTTCTAAATTGGATTTAAAATATGGTTATCACTAGGCTCGGATAAAAGATGAGGACATAAGTAAAATAACATTCAAAATGAGATATGGACATTACAAATTTGTTGTTATACCATTTGGTCTCACTAACGTGCCAACCACATTTATGTGTTTAATGAACAACATTTTCAGTCAATACTTGAACAAGTTTGTTTTGGTATTTACTGATGATATCCTAGTGTATTCTAAAATAGAATAAGAACACGAAGAACACCTAAGGATAGTTCTGCAAACTTTAAGAAAACAACAATTATATGCTAAATTCGATAAGTGTGACTTTTATCTAAAAAAAATAAAGTACCTAGGACACGTAATATATACAGAAGGTATTGCAGTCAATCCCAAGAAAATAATAGCCATCATGAAATGGTCGATCCCTAAGGACGTAGCAGACATCCAGTCATTCATGGGAATCACCGGATATTACCACAAATTTATAGAGGGATTTTCCAAGATTGCATACCCTATCACATCATTACAAAATAAGTGAACCAAGTTTAACTGGTCACAAAAATGTCAGGACATTTTTAATAAGTTAAAGGAATTGTTAACAAACACACCCATTTTAAGGGTAGCAGATACGGAAAAAGACTTCACAGTCTATGTGGATGCGAGTAAAGAAGGTATGGATGGTGTCCTGACTCAAGAAGGTCACGCTATTTGTTATGAGCCCCAAAAATTAAAGGAACACGAACGAAACTACGTCACTCATGACTTAGAGTTGGCATTTGTAATACATGCCTTAAAAATGTGGCAATGCTATATAATGGGTAGAAAATTTACGTTATTGACTAATGACAGCGATGTGAAAAATTTTTTTAGTCAACCAGAACTTAACGCAAGGCAAGCAATATGGCTGGCCTTCTTGAGCGAATTTGACTTTGAGGTAAGACACATCAAGGGTAAGGAAAACAAGGTGGTTGATGCCTTAAGAAGAAGAGTTCATGGTATTTTTGAAATAAACATTAGTGGGGAAGAAAGCGATCTTGAGAAGAGGATAAAGGTCACAGGTAATAATGATGAAAATTACACTAAAACAATGGTAGATTTACGGAATAATACAGAGAATTCAGACAAAACAGATCTGAGTTTGGATAGAAATGGTCTACTACAATTTAAAAACAAAATATACATACCAGATTCAACTGAATTAAAGTTACCAGTTTTGGACGAGGTACACAGGAAACCATATTATGGTCATCCAGGAGACCAGAAAATGGTAACAACACTAAGGACGTTGTTTTATTGGCCTAATATGAAGGGCGAAATAGAAGAATACTTATCTAAGTGTCAAGATTGTCAATCAGTGAAAGATGAACACTAGCATCCAGCTGGCCTGTTGCATCCCTTACTTGTGTCAGAATGGAAATGACAGTCTATATAGATGGACTTTATTACAAGTTTTCCTAGAACTCAAAAACAAAATGATTCAATTATGGTGTTAATCGATAAGATAAGTAATTATTCACACTTTATTCCTGTAAAGTCTACTTTTAAATCTATTAACATCATTGAAATATTCATGAAAGAAATTTTTAGATTGCATGGTATTCCTAAAATGGTGATTTCGGATAGAGATGTAAAATTTACATCCACCTTTTGGAAAGAATTGTTTGCAAGGTCAAATACTAACTTGAATTTCATCATAAGCTATCATCCACAAATGGATGGGAAGACCGAACGAACAAACCAAATCATAGAATATATGTTACACATTTACGTAAGGGAAAAACCAAGCAAGTGGGAAGACTACCTACACTTGGTGGAATTTGCATACAACAATTGTTACCAAACTTTGACTAAGATGAGCCCCTTCGAAGTAGTGTATGATAGAAAGTGTATGACTCTGATTAGCTGGGATAACCCAGTTGACAGACTCATGGTGGGACTAGAAATGCTCCAGGAAATGGAGAGTAGGGTAATAAAAGTACAACAGAATTTAAAAGAGGCACAGGATAGACAAAAAAGTTACACGGACCTGAAAAGAAGACACCTGGAATTTCAAGTGGGAGACCAAGTCTATTTAAAATTCAAGGTCAGAAGAAGTTCGCTAAAGCTAGGGAACTGTGCCAAGTTGGCACCCAAGTTTTTTTTTCCTTTAGAGATCTTATCTCGAATTGGACCCGTGGCATATCAACTTGCACTACCTGCCAATGTAAAAATTCATAATGTATTTCATGTTTATTTGTTAAAGAATTATGTTGATGACCCTAATCATATGATCGATAGGAACTTGGTGCAGGTGGAACCAGATGGTGAGTTCCAAGTGGAACCTCTGTGCATTATGGACAGGAGATAAATAGCATTTTGTAAAAGAGTCGTCTCTCAGGTAAAAGTGGAATGGAAGAATTTTAGTCCTAAGGAGGCCACTTGGGAGTTGGAGGGAGATTTGTAGAAACATCATCCAATCTTGTTCCAAGAAAGGGAAGAACATTGAGGACAATTTTTTATTGAAGGGGGAAAGGATGTAACATCCCCCAAAATAAATTATTTTTAAGTCTGAAATTACTTAGAAATTTATCTCCATTTTTGGTAAATTCGAAATTGGAAAATTATTGTCATTTATAGAAATTTTGAATTTTGAATTTAGTTATTGTAATTTATGATTATGACTGTTGGGAAAAGATCTAATTTGATCCAAATAACTCTTTGACCATGAGAATTCTAAGAAACAAATATTTTTATAATTATTGTTGATGGACAAATGGAACAACCAGGTTGAAATTAGTTGACCATGACTCCATGAGTGGGTAACATGTTGGAACTACCTTAGGGCTGAATGTTACAAGTGGAAAATCAAGAATTTGGCCATGATAAGCCCTTGAAAATAAGGGATTTGGAAAGTTGCAAAACTTCCCCAAGGGGAAAAGACCTAGGCATAATGCTTTTGGCATATATAGCATATGGGAGGAGGCAGGACACTACCTAGTATGTTGGGGGGAAATAATTATATAATCTCTTGTTGTTATGAACACTGGTTTCTAAGTGTGAGGCAAGGAAAATTTTTCTGAGAACTAAAGAAGGACTATAGCTAAGGAGGAGTTTTGGAGTTTTCTCTCATGGATTCATGGATTGGTTGTTCTGTTCTAAGGTTGGGAGGGACTTGGTTGTTCCATTTTTTGTTTGAAAACTTGCTCAGATATGTTCATTTATTGTTTCTCTGATTATATTTTCTTTGATTTAAATGACTAATAGAATGCATTTATATAATTTTGGATGAATGATTTCTGTTGACTAACATTCTAAGAGGAAGTTGTTTTGATTTAATGACTGAAAGAGTATATCTATTTGAATTCTGTATGACATATTTCTGTTGATTAAATTATGAATGGACGGAAAAAAACTGTAGGATAAATCCTTACAAATTAATTATATGGGTCGAGTAAACTTCCTATGTATCGTAACTATGAATGGAATCAGAATTATGTAGACATAATGGGGATGTATCTAGCTTAAATAAAGTAAGTCTGATTTTAATTCTAATAATACAAGCCTGTGTTTATATATGTGTAGGAAAGCAATTGAAAGAAATCATTCAACACATAAAATGCTAAAGAAAGTGATGAAAAGGTACTTAAGAATTAAAAGTGTATATGCATACGTATATTACTGCAAAGGAATTTCACAGAGCCTTATTACTTGATTATCCAACCATATTCATGTCAAATCAGACTTGTGATAACTATCTATATATGATAAGAATAATTACGTATATATAGAGAGAGACATATATATATATATATATATATATATATATATATATATATATAGTATCTGTGACGAAGGTTTTATAATCTATTTAAAAATCTAATGATTCACACAATAAGAGTCTCAACGATGATATGGGAAGGTAAATATATATTTCCCTTTTATGCCAATATCTTAAGCTTGTTCAGTTCAATCAATTACAGAACAAAGTCTTTCCTTATATGAATAACATAGGAGCGAAAGCTCAGTGAACTTAAGGAGCATGAATTTCGGAAACACACAAATATAAATACATATACATATTTTTGTAGATTTGCAGATGCACGACCTTATGAGTTAACTAAAGATTGTTCGATTCTTTATAAATTCCACAGTAGACTAGAAGGAGTACCAATAGATTTTCAGTATCTAAGTTCATATACTATCATTATAGAGTCCTGATATTATACATTGAAACAAGTAGCCATAATCCTACTTCTTTTTCATTATTGTAGAAACAAGAAATTGGTATTATAAATACTTATAAACATGTCTCAGAGTTGGACTGATACTTAAAAAGTCCTTCAACCCTACATAATAGAATTTGAATACACAAATAACCTACTATTATGGGGTCTGGTGTAAAATGCCACGATGACTGTATTCTAGGATAAGATCGTTCCTTTCGATAAAACCTAGATGGGAAATTTTCAAGAAGACGCTGTAATATGGAACCCGAGTACCTTTTTCTCAGAAGTTTTCCTCGGAATCCTGAGACTTCGAATTGTGTGTAGACGTGCAAGAAAACCAAGAAAGGTTAATTAATAATAGATTAAAGTGAATAACAATTCAATTCCGAAACGTAGAATAATTACCAGGGTAAATGATTTCAAAAGAATCAATATAGATAAATACACAGATGACACTTAGCTTCGATTTGGGATTTGTCATCCTATCTGCACCATTGAAGGATTCATCCACAGACCGAAGGGGGAGAAGGGGACCAAGGTTGGTCTGATGGGTGCCCTCACAGCAAACAGGGGGTCCCATCATTAGATCTTGGTAACAAATTCTTTAAAACAACCATGAATACAGTATGAAAATAAAGAAACTAATTTGAAGCAGAGTTTGATTCAAGAGCACACAAGCTTCATAATAATCATACGAATTCAATTCACGAATGTTTCCACAAGAATTGTTCTTTCACAATCATAATAATAAAGAAATTTCATATCCCTAACGAAAGATAAAATGAGAACATAATGAAATAACCATCGGAGCCCGAACAGAGAATAAACGAAAACATGTTAAGAATTATGAAGATCTAGACAATATTATACAGTAGGAACTTAGAGCTTGTATATATGCATGTGAAGACATGATTAGGGTAAATGGAGGAATTTTGAGTTGAATCCAAAACCTTGTACATGAAAAAAGGAACTCTCTCCATGGCTACAGGGATGTGGTCACGACTACACAACTTAAATACTTGAGTACCCTTGGTCTACACAGTAAGACAAGAGGTTGATAACTCACAGACTTAGTACTAAACCAAATAGGAATACAAGGGATGAGGATAAACTCCTATAGAAACATGGTAAGAAGAAACCCAGTCAGTGAGTAATAACGAGAGTCGAAGCCTAGTCCTGAACGGAAAACCCCACGAGAAGGGTATGGGTCTGGCCATATAACTTTGGATATACCGCCTGGTACAAAACTACTCAGTGCTGCGAAGGTTAACCATTGTTTTTTATCTGAAAATAGAAGGATGACTTGTTATGCTATGCAAGCACCCTCTACTTCATAAAAATAAACTTTATAGGACCCTGCTTCATGTGTTAAAATCTGCAAGATAAACTTATGTGTTAAGTTCATGTATCTTCTTGTAAATGTTGATGTGTGAGGAATTGTTCTTTTAGATGGTTAAATATGTACTTAAAACAAATACACAACAACAAAAATTTCAGCAAATAAACCATCAAACTCACAACAAGAATAAGATGATAAAGGAGTTCACCCCCCTCCGGGCTACATCTCCTTGAGCCTCCATCAATGGACTTGGCTCTCTGGGAGTAATTAGTCAAAAGTTATTTTACAAGATGTTTCTCAACTCCAATGGAAAAACAGACTGTACCATTGAGATCAAAACACATAAAAACCCCAAAAATGACTAATAGAACTCTGAAAACGGATCATGGCTCATCCGGGCATGACCTCTTCTACATGTGGCCATAAGCTTTCCTGTGCTTATCTTTGGAAAAAACACCTGTAAAAGTCCTCAAAAGCCTCTGAAACCTGTCCCAATGTGTTCAGAGCATATCAATTAGCCAAAAATGATTATTCAATCATAGAAAAAAAACGTAGGCTCACCAAACCATGTCCTCGACCAATGAGGGCTTCAATCTCCCTGGAGCTTGCTGAAACTTCAATGGTGAAAAACTTGCAGAAGAAGTCTTCAAATGGCTATGAAAATTGTGCCAATGGATTCAACACGTCCAAAAAACCCTAGCTGGGCTTTTACGACACCTCAATCGGCCAAACGATGAAGAAGTTAGGCCTCCTCCATTTTCCTCCTTCAAGCTTTCTGAAACTGGTTTGCGAGAACGCACCTCTGTGTGCTTGAACCAAGAACACACTCCAAAATACACGTTAAAACCTAGCCCCGTGCATAACCGAAAAATGGTCCAAACTGTAGGACAGTTAGGGCGCCTCCAGCCCCTAACCGCCTAGCACTTGGGCACGTGAGTCGCCCATACGACCTCGCGCAATAGAAAAAGGGGCTTCGGTTACATGGGCGTATAAACATGTGACAAGTGTCGGTGAATGGTTGGTGGGAAAAACCGTTTGAAAAACTGACCCAACTACTATGCGCGCACCATAACAGAGTCATATGTAATATAGCAAAATCATGTGCTAAGTGTTAAACCCCGCGCGTATAGGTTACAATATGGTCATAGGTGTTGAACAAAACCATGGATTATACAATAAAAACCCCACGCACATACAACAATGTCTATGGTGGCCACATGGAATAGTCACAGACTATATATTATAATCCTTGCGTGCCTTTTAACAAAGAGTATAGTCATATATAAAAACACATGACCACGGGCCGGGGCTAAACCCCGGCCTGACCCCCCACCCAATTGACAAAATTTCAACTTCAAATATATACAAACGCATATATTTAATAAGAAACAACTTGTGGCCTAATGGTTGGGCAGTCGTGCGAAGGCACTCCGAGGTGTGGGAGGTCCGAGGGTCGAACCCCATGGCCTCCACAAATTTTTAGTAAACAAACCATTAGCCATTACCGGGGTGCCACATGGCAGCCCATGATTGGGCCACGTGGCACCATTCCATTTGCCCAAAATCTGCCATGTGTCGCAATATGATTTGACCAACTGCCATCCAACCAGATGTTGCCATGTCATCGCCATGTAGGATGCTGACGTCATCCTGTGCCACGTGTCACCCTTCCAGTGGTGACATGTGTCATCTCCGACTTGGTCCAACCGTACACCCAAAAATCCAAATCTTCCTGACACATGTCATCACCTGGAGCCGCCACATGTCCCATACAGACCTGCCACATATCCTGTACGGACCTGCCACGTGTCTTGTACGGACTGTACGAACTGGTACAGTCAACATCAAATTTTTTTGCCTGTTTGGCTTAACGAACAGTTCGTGATATCTTCTTCATACCGACTCTGTTTGACAAAGTAAATATACCACCGGAATCAAGAAGACGAGACAGACGCAATGACACCATTTTCGTTGCATTCCAAGCACTTTGAAAATTGAGCTAAAATTTGACCCCTAGTCCAGATTTTGATCAGTTTTACCGTAATATAAATACGACGAGTATTTCCTAATTCAAGTACCAAGATTTCATAGGAAATAAATAATCGAAGACCGCCTATGTATAAAATCTCCACGAATAAATGGTTGTATGTGGTGAAATGACTACCTCATGGGGAAACCTAAGGCACAAGCCTTGATCACTGAAACTTATGAATCCATCCATGACCGAAGGGAATATTTCATAGAGTCAAAGTTATGAAGGGGAAAGTCTTTCCTAGAAATCCGTAAAGAACAATAGTTACAGAGATGACCAAAACCCTCCCGACATTTACCGCCCATTCCAAATAGTATAAGAGTGTTGTGAACTTACTAGGGAATCATATAGCTTTTGCATTTTCTGGGTAAGGACCTTCAGAACGTCGACCACCCTCGCCGAGGAAAACGTAGAGTAAATTACCGAAGCATCAGGAAAAAGACTCACAATATACCTATAACCCTTAACACGCAGAGTAATAGTGGAAGTAAGAATACCCTATCCAGCCATGTGATGGAGTAGAGGTGGAAAAATCACATTGGACATGGGGACTAGTGGTGGATTTGGGATATGCTCTTGCAGGGTCTCCATTAATGGACTGGATAGAGGCTCTTTAACTCCCGACTGACAGAAAACCTTATGATTGTTAGAATATAATGGATGTTCTCACTTTACCGTTGACAATATCACTATTTTCACCCAACCATAGACCAAAGCCACCCTCCAAACACCTTAACCTTGATAGAGAATCACTTCGGAAGCAAACCCTAGGCTAGATAGCCAAACAAAGGGTAGCGCACATTTCCCCAACGATAGCACACCAAAAAGAGGTGATCAAACAGTCCAAACCCTAACCAAGAGATAGTCCAAGACAAATGTGATATGCTAGCTACAACAACTGCAATGGCAGGTCTCCTCTAAACCTCTGCACAAAATTGGGCACTGCAGTGTGCACAATTGCTTCTCTACAATTTTGAGACTGTTTGCCAGAATGAAGACTGGCCTCCTGTATTTATAGTAATTCTGGCTAACTACCTTGGCTGACTTCTCATTCTGGGTATCTATTTGTTCAGTATATATTTATTTCTTCTGGTTGACTTCTTCTCTTGGAGGTCAATAACCTAATACAAGTTATCCTCTTGAGCCGACATGTCTTCTAGGGTTATTAGCCAACTCATTAGGGTTTCTTCTTGCTTCCCAAAATATCCTATCTTCGTCAAGTTTATACATGGAGGTAAATACCTCCCGCAGATACCATAATGTCAACACTCCCTCCTAGCTAGTGAGGTATTACAGGTAATGGTCTTGAGCACAAAACATACCATTCACTTGGTAGCATCAACATAGTTGTATAGACTAGATCATGACTAGATCATGAGCACCATCATCATCATCAGTGTCATCAACTGCATCATCTCTCGAAACCATACTCTATCTAAGTAATCAAACATGATGCTCACTCCACAAAGTGATACAAGAGCCATTCTTCTAATCTAGAAGAGTAAATGTTTTGAACCATTTTCTATCTGGGAAATCTCTATTCATCATTCATCTGGCTGATAATTATTTTCGACACTATTGATAGTCTTCAAGGGAATCAAAACAGTATCATTCAATAGAACACAACTGTGTCTATCCATAGTAGTACACAACTACAATCTAGTGGTACACTACCACACCAAGTACCACACAAAAACTTGATCAAACAGTGGAACACATCCACCACAGTAGTATACACCTATTGTCTAGAAACATACAGTCTTCATAACAATCATCTGATATCAACCTACACATAAACAATGTTATGATATACAATGAATCATCTAGGCCATTCTTCCACTCACATCTGTGAGATCTTGGAATATCATCTTCCCTCAGAAGTTCAAACATCAATGATGATCTATCTGGACTATTCTTCTCAAGCAAGGAAGAATAATTGTCCCGATTTCTGAGCCTGGACCATTCCCCACCCTGGGCCATTCCTCCAACACTAGACAAAGTGTAACCTAGAGAGACTGAGTCTGCTCTAAGGAATGTTTGTCCCTGATTGTTGAACTTGGACCATTCCCCACCCTGGGCCATTCCTCCAACACTAAACAAAGTGCAACCTGGAGAGAATGAATCTTCCCTAAGGAATGATTGTCTGGACCATTTCCAAAGGAAATGAATGTCCTGCACCAACCTCCAAAACATACCATTCCCCATGTTAACCACAATGGGAAATCATTGTCTGGTGAGGCGGGTCAGTCTTCTTGAGTAACCCTCAAGAAGAGAGACTTCCCTAGACCACTTCCCATGTTAACCACAATGGGAAGTCACTGTCTATGGTACATCAGCAATCTAGACCATTTTCTGAACTGGAAAATGTATGTCCGTCAGAAATCTCAATCCACTTTCTGAACTGGAAAGAGTCTGCTCATCCTGGACCATTTTTCAAACTAAAAAATGAATTTCCATCAATCAATAATACATCAGTGTTCCTTCCCAACCTGGGAGTCATCTCTTCCTTTTTCAATAAGCAAGTCGTCTCCACGAGCTCCAACTTCAGTACGCAAACTCTTTCATATTGAACAGAAGATTTACCAAAATGTCTTCTTATCTGCTCATTTATGGAGATATGTATTGGAGAACCACTTTCTCCTTTTTGGACTTCATCACGGATAATGCAATGCTTGATTTCAAATGTACTTTGGTCTAGAACACTAGTTTTCTCTAAAGGCTTCATGTAGCTTTGATCAATAAAGTATATCAATGTTGGAAAACTGGAACATATCCATGTGGCACTTCTTCTGTCATCATGAGATATGATCTTCTGAGTAATCATCTTGATACAATATTTCTGTTATATAAAATCTTCATCATGCTTTTGTTGTGCACTATAGGTTCTCCACCAAGTTATCTTCTTCCATCTACATACAAGGGTCTCTTTCTGGTATGCCTCAAAGTTTTGGGGTTTCTCTTCATATGTTCTTTGTTCAATTTCTATGGAGAACAGTCTTTGCATTCATTTGATGTAGAAATCCAACCCATTGATGTTGTGGATGATATAATGACTCATGTAGAGATATGTCTAGTTTTACTGGAACAAGTAATCATCATAGTCTTCTCCCTCCATCTAGGAGAACCTCTAGTTCTGAATCTTGCAATTCTTGCATATATACATTGTTCTCCATCACAACTTTCAGTTCCTCTGCTTGATTTCGTTTAGTTAGTTCATATTAGGATGGCAATCTTGTGATTCTTAATACAATGGCTGGTTGTTCTGGATTTTCTTTCTTTCTTGGATTCTTTCATTTTCTTCCTCATGTTTTTCTTTATCTCTTGGGTCCATGGATTTTCTTGTAGATTCCATGCCCTAAAGATTACACTTCTTCCTTTGGATGTGGATGGAGAACCAGGGATACTTTAAGGCTTCTCTTTGAAGAATACCTCTTCTCAGGTTGAACTGAACACGTACTATCTTTCATGGCTACTACCATGGATATATACTTCATCGTCTTCAATGGATCATAGGATTAGCTCCCTCCTAATTCTTGCTTCATGTATGAGTGCATATAATCAACTCCCTCCATCTAACAAAGTCCATGATTCCAATCTACATCCTTATTGTCTTCTACAATATATAATCGGCTCCCTCTGTTTAACAGAGTCCACACTTCCATCTTATTGTCTTCTACAAAATGTTATAAGTCTTTCTCCAATTTCCACTTGATTGTTGACTTCTTTCTGTCTTTTCTTCTTCTGATTTCATCTTATCTTTTAATAAATTCCACATGATTTGTTTGATTTATTTCATCCTTTCATGTGTATTATCTAACTTGTATAATGATAGAAATGCTTATCTTGTTTTTCTTTCATAGGTATAGTTCTTCTTGGAGCATATTATCTTCGAACAGATAGATATGCAAGATATGTACAGAGACTATGAAAACAAGATATGTACAAGAAATAAGAAGAGTATTGTTACCTTTAGAAGAAGAAGTCTCTTTCATCCTTCTTATTCTTCTTTGTAGGTTCCTTTTATTCGACAACTGATGCTTCATGTTTCTCCTTTCTTTTCTTTAGCTTGGGACAATGATTCTTGTAGTGGCCATACTTTAGACAGTTGAAGCATTGTATTTCTAAAATATTTTTCTCTTGATTTGTCTTCCTCTTTGAACCAAACTTCCTTTTGTACATGAAATTCTTGAATCTTGTTGTGAAGGCTTGATCATCGTACTTATTTTTGGGTTTCTCTTTTGCACTAATCCTAGATTCTTCTTGAGCACAACAAGTCCAAATTTCTTCAAATTTAGGATACTCCTTCCTTTTGTTCATGCTTGTGGCAAATGCATCCCACGTCTTGGGAATACCATTGAGTACTATGTTTACCAATTCCTTCCCTGAAGTGATTTCTTCAATAGATTGTAGTTGATATCTTAATTGAGAGATTCTCACAAAGTATGATGTTATGTTGTCATCAACATTCATCTTCATGTCATGGAGCTCATTCTTCAGACTCATTATTCGTCCAATGTTTATGACTCAGAAGAGGTTTGTTAGGGAATTGTACATGTTCTTTGATGAGTCAATATGGGAGATGTAGGGTATCTAGTGGTCTTTTATAAAGTCCACTATGATACTCATGGCATTGATATCACCATCTTTGAACTTCTCCATAACTACAACATTTTGTGGTTCCTTTTCCTTTCCTTCTTCAAACTCTGGTTCCACGATCTTTCCTTTCATGATATCCAACACATTATTCTTGGAAAGGATGAGGTCAATCCTTGTCTTCCATGCTTTGAAGTTAGAATCTCCATCTAACTTGTTTTCTGACTTCATAGAGTAAGTCATGGATTCTTTGACTTGGTCAACCCTAGATTTGACCAGAAACTCAAACTTGACGTCCTGGCTTGTTGAGAGTATCAGGAGATGTGTTAGGCTAGGGTGCACTGATCTATCCAAAAATTGGGTCAATCCCTTCACTTAAGGTTCCCCAATGAGAGGATTAGGTTTTCTGCAAATACACCTACTAGTAACCCTAGCAACAATGCTATGGTGACTGCTCCTGCTAGAAACCCTAGTGGAAGTTCTTCAATGAGATTAATATCCTTAAAATTATGTTTCCTTCCACTGGTTAGACTAAATGAAGGAGGTGTGGGCCCATAACCTGTTAGAATATAATGGATTTTCTCACTTTACCATTGACAATATTGCTATTTTCACCCAACCATAGGTCGAAGCCACCCTCCAAGAACCTTCACCTTGATAGAGAATCACTCTGGAAGCAAACCGTGGGCTAGATAGCCAAACAAAGGGTAGAGCACCTTTCTCCAAGGATAGTGCACCAAAAAGAGCCGATCAGATAGTCCAAACCCTAACCAAGAGATAGTCCAAGCCAAACCTGATATGTTAGCTGCAACAGCTGCAATGACAGCTCTCCTCCAAACATGCGCACAAAAATGGGCACTTAAGTGTGCATAAGTGCTACTCTACAATTCTGAGACTGCCTGCCAGAATGAAGTCTGGCCTCTTGTAATTATAGTAATTCTGGCTAACTACCTAGGATGACTTCTCATTCTAGGTATCTGTCTGTTCAATATATATTTATTTCTTCTGGTCGACTTCTTCTCTTGGAGGCTAATAACCTAATACAAGTTATCCTCTTGAGACGGCATGTCTTCTAGGGTTATTAGCCAACTCATTAGGGTTTCTTCTTGTTTCCCAGAATATTCTATCCTCATCGGGTTTACACATGGAGGTAAATACCTCTCGCAGCTACCATAATATCAACACCAACTTCATATTGAATTAGTATGAGAGAGGACGATTCCTTTAAGGCACTGTATGCATGAATATCACACCTAGTTCATTGTCTAGTTAATGCGTGATTTATAGTTCGTTACCAGTGAGATTTGTTTCTGAAGGAGACAACTATTCTAAGGATGAGTGAGAGTTAAATACAAACCAGTGCTCACAAGACCTTGGTTCATCCATTTAAAGTAACACATGATCACCATCATGTTAGGCCTTTATTTCCTTCACTTATGGTTGCATGTTTCGACCCTATAGTTATTAAACTTTATCAATTGTGTAGGTAAGTTTAATTCATATTGTCAATTAGGTTTCGTTCATGTGCGCTATACACAGTGGTCATAGATTAGAAATGAGTATATGACTAAGGGTCCTAAATATGAAACAAATACATATAGGATAGTATTATGATACTAGCAAGATTGAAGGTGTTTGAAGGTCACTATTTAAAAATGTGAGAGATGATCTTAATAGATATGTAGAAGTTAATAATGACAATACTTACCCACCTATGTTAACTATAAACTTCCAGAATGAGTTGTTTAAATAAGAACGAAATCTAATGTTCCTCGGAAAAAAAAAATTATGGGTAATTTGGGGTACTTTACATTCCAACTCCCAAAATTTACGGGGAAAATGAATGGGCAAGTTGTATATTCATGAATCCTCAACCCCTCCACATATTTCATGAATTGTATCGACCTAACTGAGGAAATGAAACTCCAAATAGAGACTCTCGAACTCTAAGGCCTAGATCATACTTGGTGGGACACTCAGCTTGAAAACACCACATTGGTGGTAGATATAGGAGCTTCTGATAACTCTTCAGATTAACCTATCAAAACATGGGAAATTTTTTTTCAGGATTTGAAAATATGTTTTTATTCACCTGGGTACCTTCAAAATTTGTGGACAAGATGGCTTCAACTCGGGCAATTACCTACACAAATTGTACAAGAATACATTGACTACTTCTGCAATCTTCGACTCCAACTTAACATATCAGACCCAGAAGAGGTATTGATTCTCAAATTTAATCCAGGCTTGTTATCTCAATTCCTTGAAGTAGTTTTGTCTGAATGTATGACTTTGAATAAATATTTTAAATGCGCTTTTGTTGTAGAAAGAAAGGTGTCTCCCTGAGGCACACTCCTCAATCCTGACCAACCTAGACCTCAACTCCATCACAATCTCCTAAAATGCAAACCTCAACTCACCCTAATAATCATGTAGCACCTCTTCCCAACAATACCAATCCCATTTCCCCATGGTGTTCCTTCCACAAAACTCAGTCCCACTCCTCTACATATTGTCAAGTTTAAAAATCCTTATAGACTAATAAAACACTATTTACAAAGGCCACTTCCTCACAAATCATCTATCACACCGGAATTGTTTCTGTGGAAAACCCCACTAAAGTTGACCCCTCCCTTATTCTTATGACATTTGAAGACTCCAAATATTCCCCATTACCCTTGTTTACACATAATTGTAAAATCAAACAATCCTTAGCCTTGTTGATCATGGAAAATGGTAGTAAAAAAAATTTCTCTCCCAAGAGTTAGTCTAGTGCCTCCAACTTCCCACTATCCCACACCCCAAACCATATCAGCTTGATTGGGTCCAAAAATATGGCCCCCGACTCTTGGTGTCTCAACGCTCTATGGTCATTTTTTCTACTGGTCAATTTAAATATTTCATCCCTTGTGATGTCTCTTCATTAGATTGTTCCAACCTCCTCTTAATCCTTCCATATCAACAAGACCAAAACATTTTGTATATGTCCAAAACCCACCAATATAAACTCTCAAAATATGGACACACCAATTTTCTTACAGTAGCATCCCCCAAACCCACCACAAAAAAAGAGAGCAATCCCCATGTCCATATGAACCAATTTGTTTCTCTCTGTTTGGTCCACCCTATTCAACTAGACAATACAACCCACCCAGTACCACAAGACATGGCTCCCCTAATCTGAGAATTCGTTGATGTCTTCCAACTACCCACAGTAAATACCCCCCCATCTCCACATAGATCATTCTATAAATCTCATTCCAGGAGATTCATTACCCAATGCCCCTAGTTACCAACTAAAACCACGAGAGGCAAGGGAAATCGAGAAACAATTTACTAAGCACATAAATTTAGGTCATATAAATCCTTCATCTTCCACTTGTGCATCCCCTACCTTTTTAATCCCAAATAAGGACACCACTAATATGCACGTCATCACTAACAACCATGCCCTTAATAAGGCTACGGTCAATAACTGATACCCCCTACCATGGATTAAGGAGTTGTTGGATGGTTTGCAAGGTGATCAATGGTTCACTAAGTTATATTTGACATCTGGATATGATCAAGTCTAAATGAACACAAAAGATGTGTGGAAGAAAACCTTCAAGACAAAATTTGGTCTTTTGAATGGAAAGTCATGCCATTTGGCCTGACTAATGCACCACCAACATTTATGAGAGTTATTAAAGATATCTCTAGGCCTCTTTCGGGATACATTATTTTTATATATTTGGATGAAATTCTAATATTCAATAAATCTTGGAAGGAATATCTTCAACATGTTCGCAAAGTAATAGAACTGTTTCAGGAGCACTAGCTACATGCAAATGAAAATAAGTCCTAATTTAGACAATGTTCAGTTCCATATTTACGCTTTCTTGTGGACCTAGAGGGAACTAGTCCAGATCTAGAATGGGTACAAGCATTGGCAGAATGGCCAACCCCTTCTTCAGAAAGTGAATTAAAAAACTTCATGGATGGTATCAACTTTTATTGAAAGTTTGTCTTGCACTTCTCTCAGATTTATCTCCCTTTGCATCAATTATATAACAACACTAAAAAATTTGTTTGGGATGGAGAGGTTGCTCGCCACTTTGCTCACCTTAAGAAAGCTTTGTGTTCTTCTCATGTACTTAGTTTTCCAAACTTGACTCATCCCTTTGAGATCGAATATGGTTCTTCTCAATATGCTATTGGTGCAGTACTTAAACATGGATGACATCTTGTAGTGTATCACTCTGAAGCTCTTTCAGATGCAAAGAAAAATTATAGCACATATGGTAAAGAAGTATACAACATCGTGCAAGCTCTCAAGCAATGGAGACACTATTTGTTGGGTAAGGAGACCATTCTCCATAAACATTGCCATCCTCTAATTTTTGTTAATTCACAATAAAAGATACAAGAGAAGAGACATCTGAAATGGGTAGCCTACATACAATGGTTCCATCTAATCATTTGCTACAAGAAGGGGAATGCACATATTTCATTAGTCTTCCTGCGAATAAAGTTATTCAAATATTATAATTTTTGTGTGCTTCGTATGACACATGGAGAGACAAGTATGCCATTGACCATGACTTTTAGAAAGTTTGGGTTGCACGAAATCAACCAACAATAGTCAACTAGACCGCTTTCTTTGACTACACCATCTGCAATGGGTGGATCTACAAGCTAAACCTGCTATTTGTGCCTAGCTCTTCTTTACTAGCCCCTTCTTGTTGAAATTACCAAGACAACTGAGAGGGGGGCGGGGGTGAATTAGTTATTACTGTGCTTAAACAATCTATGACTTATTCATGATTTTTAATCTCTTCCAAGTGACCATTAATATTATACAAGATGTGAAAAACATAAATAATGAACATCAGTCACACATAAGATATACACAGAAACATATTTTTACGAGGAAATCCATAAAGGGAGAAAACCTCTTATTCTTTGAATGATAGGCAGTCTTTTAATTTCTATACATCATCTATCTTTGAGAACCAAATCAATGTGAGGCTACTACCTCTGTTTTACAACCTCCAACTTGCTGAGAGAACCAACCCTCTTATTTCTCTTGCACCCACTAGAAGGAAGCATCAACTCCCTAAGTGTTCCAGCACCAACTTCCATACAGAAAACTCTATGTTTTCCCTGGCACCACCCTGCCATCGTGTTTTCTAGCCACAACTAGATGGAAGATACAACTTCCAATATTCAATCACCAACTTGAATATCATAGGACCATAGTCCTCCCTAGCACCACCCTACCTCCCTGAGTGTAAATAAATGATTGAATAACCAACACTACAGGTATATCGATTCTTACTACTTCTTCTCTATTCTGCAATTCTTCTCTACTTCACTTTTCGTCTTCTCTGTTCATACTTGGCTTGACTTAATTCTGTCTGTTTTGCAATTCTGCTCTTCTTCTGTCTATTCTACAAATATTCTCTGCTTCTGTCTGTTCAACTTTTGTTTCTCATCTTTGAGTTTCATCTCACACTGCGCATACTGTAATTTTTCCTTTCTTACAGATCAAGTCATTTTTTAGTTAGAACAACCAGCATCACACAGTCACATTCATTTCTCTTTTATGTTATCTCCCCAATTTAGTTACACCTCCAATTTACAAGGAAATGCATCAGCAATTGAATCACCAAACATCCAAGAACTATGATGCATTTATGCTAATTGAATCGTAACTGAACAATTAACAATGAGGTGAAAACAATATCCCTTCGATCAAATTCCAAATTAATCAGCACCATTGGATTACACCCGAAGGGTCTCTCGTTTACCCATATGCCCACTGGCTGTGACCAAGCGCTAAATAGAAAGTGATTTCGTGATTTCGCATTTCAGAATTCTTGTAATGAAAAATATCGACTCTCCCATGTCACGATCTCTGAAATGGAGCTTAGCTTCTAGCTCCTTCCCTTCTCGTGACCACTGGCTATGACCAAGCGTTTATCCATAAAGCGTTTTGTGACTCACAACTTCGGGAATCCTGTGATGAGGCATTTCGACTCTCCCAAATCTCGATCTCTGAAATGGAGCTTAGCTACTAGCTCCTTCCCTTCTCGTGACCATTGGTTATGACCAAGTGCTTATCCATAAAGCCCTTCACAATTCGCGATTTCGAGGATCTTGGTACACAATTTCTCGACTCTCCCAAGTCGCAATATCNCTCTGAAATGGAGCTTAGCTACTAGCTCCTTCCCTTCTCGTGACCATTGGTTATGACCAAGTGCTTATCCATAAAGCCCTTCACAATTCGCGATTTCGAGGATCTTGGTACACAATTTCTCGACTCTCCCAAGTCGCAATATCCAAAATGGAGCTTAGCAATGTGCTATCTCCTCCCTTCATCCTTCGATGATGTGACCTTGGGTATGACCACAGGCCAAACATTCAGGCGCTTTTCTTGTCAAATCAATGATCCATAACTTTGGTGATCCGATGGTCTAGATCATTTTGTGACTTTGAATGTCATGAGTTCCTGTGTCGTATTCCTTTGACGCCTCCAATGTGCAAGTCAATGAAATTCCAATCGCTCACCATGTGTCCTCTCACTTCAACGATCAATATTGTCATGGAAATTTCACATTTCGTGGATTTGGAGGTTAGCTCACCTCTATTCACCCGATTCATGAATTTGCGAATCTCCTCATCTGGTACCATGTGTCCTTCGGATCGAATGGTCCCCCTGCTTTCGGGACTTTGTAAGCCCACTTCACCTTGCTCTTAAATATCATTCTTGTTCTTCTGGATCTAATGATGGTCGGTCTTCACACTCAGATCTTGTGCCTGAGATCTGTTCTCCTCTTCTACACACACCTCCTATCTAAATTCAGATCTAACGGACATTGGGAATTCGATATGGGTGATCCAATGATCATTGTTTCTCTTCATTGTTGAGCTTACGCTTATGATATTGCCACTTTCTCTTCTTCGTCATTGTCATGATGATTTTTGATCTTTCCATCAAAGACAACATGCATACTCTGCCTTATGTCTGTAAACATGCCAACAATATCCCCCTTTGGCATTGATGGAAACCCCTTGAAGAACCTGAAGAGATGGAATATCCCCTGAACATCCAACTATACCACTGTAGTATCCTTACCATTACCACACTTTCTCCCCCTTTTACATCAATGTCAAGGAAGAAACATGCTCCCCCTGAGTTGTTGCAGTATATTTCAAAGGTATCAGATATGCGACAGGCACATACTCCCCCTGGCAAGTATGAACGGAAGGACCAGAGTGATATTCACCAAAAATATAATAGATAATCAAAAGTACTCTCCCTGACAAGGTGAACATATTAGAAGAAAGAAGATATACCCCCCAACTTCTGACGAAGATATCCAAAAGGGGTCACTCCTAACGGTTTAGTAAAGATGTTAGCTATTTGTTCTGTGGAAGTAATATAATTCAGTTGAACAACTCTGTTTGTAACCTTCTCTCTGAGAAAATGATATTGATTGGTATATTATTAGCCTTGGAATGAAGAATAGGATTATTTGAGACACTAATGTCACTGGTGTTATCACAGTGAATTCAAATTAGATCAGTATAATTTACCTTCAAATCTGCAAGAGTTTGTATCATCCATAAAATCTAAGTGCAACAAGTAGAAGCAGCAATGTACTCTAACTCTTTAGTTTACAAGGAAATAGATCTCTACTTCTTACTAATCCATTATACTAACGAGTCACCCAAGAAGAATGCACCTCCATTGGTGCTCTTTCTCTCATCCACATAATTTTCCCAATCAACATCTAAATAAGCAGTTAACTAAATATTCTAATTTCTAGGATACCAAAGACCATAAGTCATTGTTCCCTTCAAGTATTTGAATATCTGTGTTACAACTACTAAATTAGTTTGTTTATGAGCATACTGATAACGACCTACCATTACAACAACTTGCATTATATCAGGATGGGATGATTTGATCTACAAAATACTGCCTATCATTGATCGATATGTCCTTTGATCAACATCAGGTGAAATATCATCATTTCTGAGCTTGCAACTGACCACCATAAGTGTACTAATAGGGGAAGAATCTTCCATCTTAAACTTCTTCAACATTTCTTTCAAATATTTTCTTGAGAGATAAATATTCTTGTAGAACTCTGATATACTTGTAAACCAAGAAAATATGACAGTTCTCCTATCAAGGACATCTCAAATTCTGTTTGCATAGAGTTAGAAAACCACTGGATAGAAGAATCATTAGTACATCCAAAAATAATTCCATCTACATAAACCAAAAAAACTAGTAAATCATCACCTTCAGACTTGATGTAGATATTGTTGTCAACAATACCTTTCTTGAACCCTTTGTCTTGTAAAGATTTGTCCAGTCTATAATAGCAAGCTCGTGGTGCTTGTTTCAGTACATATAAAGCCTTATTTAGCTTGCATACATAGTCAGGATTATCTGTCAGTGAGAATCCTTCAAGTTGCTCCATATATACTTCTTCCTCTAGATATCCATTAAGAAATGTTGACTTTACATCCATCTGATATACTTTAAAGTTTTTATGACACGAATATGCAAGAAACATTCTGATGGATTCCAATATTTCCACTGATGCAAAGGTTTCATCAAATTCCTATCCTTTAACTTGTGCATACCCTTACAGACTAATCTCGATTTATTCCTAACAATATGTTATTTTCCATTCATTTTATTCTTGAACACCCATTTGGATCCTATTACATTCTTATCTTCAAGTCTAGGAACAAGCTCCCAAGTATTGTTCTTCTCAATCTGATCAAGCTCTTCATTCATATCTCTAATGCAATCATCATGCTTGCTAGCTTCATAAAAAATGTTAGGTTCAATTATAGATAGAAAAGAAACTTAAGATTGTTCTGAGTCTTTAATCAATTTCCTTCTTGTCTGAACTCCTTTTATCTCCAATTATCTGATTTTCAGGATGATTTTTTCTAACACTTCTGAGAGGTGGTTTTGTTTCTTTCTATTGATTTGTGTTAGCCTGAGTATTTGTGTCTTCATCTAATTTAGATTCTTCTCTTTCTGATCCTTGGACCTATTCATCTTCAACTTCAACTATATATTTTGTTCTTGATTCAATACTGCTTACATTGCGTACTGAGATTTCTTCATTAACTTTAATGTCGATACAATCAACCAATTTACGCAGCCTCTTATTGTAGCATCTATATCCTTTATTTTTTTTAGCATAACCTAAGAATATACCTTCATCATCCCTCTCATCATATTTTCCAATATTTTCATCATTATTCTTAATATAACATTTACTCCCAAAGACTTTAAAATGCTTGATTGAAGTAGGTATTCCAAACAATAGTTCATAAGGATTCTTGTCACTATGTGGCCTGATATGATCTTTTTTCAGGATATGAACAGTTGTATGAATTGCTTCCACCCAATATGTTTGAGCAATATTCTTGTCATTCATCATTGATCTTTCCATCTGCTGAACTGATCTATTCTTCCTCTCAACTACTCCATTTTTCTGTGGAGTCCTTGGAATAGTGTATTCTCATTTGATTCCATGTTTATCATAGAAATCTTTGAATTTCCATGAACTAAACTCTCCTCCTCTATTAGGCCTTACTCCCTTCAATCTTTTTCATGTTTGATTCTTAGTCAGAGCCTTAAACACTTTGAATTTTTCAAATGCTTTAGATTTTTCCTTCAAAAACGCAACCCATGTAAGTCTAGAATAATCATCAATAATCAACATAAAATAGTTTTCTTCTCTTGTACCTTCTTTCCTTGATGGTCCACATAAATCCATATGTACTAACTAGAGTTGTTTTTCTATTGAAGGAAAGTTTTTAGATTTGAACTGTGTCTGAGTAAGCTTTCCTATTTGCCAAGGTTTACAAACAAAATCATATGGATTTGGTATCTTTGGAAGATATTTTACTGCCCCTTTGTTTCTAAGCTTGATTATATGATCAAAATTTAGATGTCCAAGTCTCCTATGCCATAGCCAAATTTCATCATACTTACTTAAGTGGCATTCTTCTTTTTATTCTTTTAACACATAGACATTGTTTTCTATTCTTATCCCTTTTGCAACCAACTATCCCGAATTCACAGACTTTATTTTACAATCTTTAGAAGTAAAAACAACTTCACATCCTCTATCACAAACTTGACTGACACTTAGTAGATTATATTTTAGACCATCTACAAACAACACATATTGAGCTTTTCCTTTTCGATTACTCAGACCTACTATTCCTTTACCTTTTATTTTTCCTGGTGCATCATTTTCAAAAGTTACATTCCTTGATTTGGTTTCACTTAGAGTTAGAAACTTACTTTTGTCTCTAGTCATATGTTTGGAACATCCACTATCAATATACCAGGGATTCTTTTGTCTTTGGGCTGATAACACTAGTCTACACTTGTCATCTTCTTTCTTCTTCCAAACCTTGATATGTTTAGCAGTGGGATTCAAATCTGGCTTATAATTCCTTAAGCGACAATCTACAACTTTATGTACATAGTTATGGCAGATGTAACATTCTAGTTCACTGAATAACAGATCATAATGGTTGTTATGATCATAACTGTTGTTATGTTTCACATGTATCCTTATCCCAACCATCACATGATTTATAGTATGTGCTTGTTTTTTTCTTGGCTATCTCAATCTTTGTTGATTATTCCTTGAGTAACTTGATTGCTCATATCTAAATCTTAAAGAACAAGTTATAGCTTTGTGACCAAAGTTAGAACAAAAAAAACAATATCCATAGAAAAACCATTTGTACTTGGAAAAAGACCGTCTTCTTTGAGCGGTTTGATTTATTCCATGCTGATACTGTCTCTGATCTAGATATTCGGTTCTGGTACTTTTTCTTTCATTCCTTCTTGGTGGATGATTTTATTTCCTTGTTTCTACAGAGTGGTTGTTGTCAATGATTATAGATTTGACAAACTTAATGGGTTCTGTATTACTTGGATGATCACTACTTGATCCTTCTTCATAGCCCAAGCCAAATTTCAACTTTAAATTCCTTTGTTGATTTAGAATGGAGGTTAATCCTTCAGATGCTTTAGTACTTGACAGATTTTAGTGATACAATGCCTTAAACTTCTCCATCTCTTTTTTGGTTTTTACTATCTCTTCTTCTAAGGCTTCACATCTCACTTTATTTTTTGATAATTGTTGTTTCAGAATGTCCTTTACTTTTTTTACCTCTTCTAACTCCACTTTTATTAAGTCTAAGTCTTCATCAGATTTTTTACCATTCATTTTACACTGCATCAACAATTGTTTTTGTTTTCTCTTCTTACATCTGAGTCTGTCAATTTCTTCCAAAGCATTGATAAATTCACCTTCCATATCCACCACAACTTATTCATCATCCATGTCACCTCTTGTGTGTTTATCATCAATATCTCCCATAGCTATAAGCATAAAATCATTCACTTTGTCCTCATGTGATGAATCATTATCTATGTCTTATGAGGAGTCATCATTGTTTTCACACAAACTTTTCTTTTTACTATATTTCTTAAATTTGTATTTAATTTCATCATCAGAGTTCGGGTCCTTTTGGTATTTTTACTTATGAGGACACTTAGATGAAAAATAACTTATTTTACCACAGTTAAAGAATTTGAAGGGAATCTTGCCTTGGTATTTTCCGGATCCTTTCTTTAACCTTCTCACAAATTTTTCATCAATATCATCTAGTTCTGAATCAGTATTCATGTCTGCTTTAAAAGATGATTCTCTAGTAATGGATTTATCTTTGATAGTTCTCATTTCATATGCAGTTAGAGTTCCTAAGAGTTTATCAATGGATAGAGTTTTAATATCATTTATTTCTTCTATTGCAGAGACTTTTGGATTAAATTTATCAAGCAGAGATCTTAAAATATTCTAAACTAAAAATTATTCTTCAATCTTATCACCAAGACCCTTCATGGAATTCAACAACTCTTCAACTCTTAAAAAATAATTGCTAACTGTTTCATCTTCATTCATATTTAGTTGTTCAAATTTCAATCTATATGTTTGAAGTTTGGCATCTTTTACTTTCTCATTTCCTTCATAACTGCTAATAAGTTTATCCCACATTGCTTTGGCAGTTTCAAGATGCATCACCTTTACAAACTCATCTTTAGCAAGTTCATTCAAGATAGCATGCATTCCCTTAGCATTAAAGATAAAATATAACTTATCATCCTTGGAAGCTAGCACAACAGGCTTTGTATATCCAATCTCTACTACATCCCAAATGTCAGCACCTAAGACCATTAAGTATGTTCTCATTCTAACCTTCCAGAAGGAAAAATTTGTTTCATCAAACAGAGGGGGCTTAGTGGTTGAAGTCCCTTCATGACTTGCCATGTTTAAGATTACATATCTACCTTTAAATAAAAGGAACCCGCTTTGATACCAATTGTTGAAATTACTAAGATAACTAAGAGGGGGGGGGTGAATCAGTTGTTACTGTGCTTAAACAATCTATGAATTATTAATGATTTTTAATCTCTTCCACTTGATCATTAATATTATACAAGATATGAACAACATAAATAATGAACATCAGTCACACATAATATTTACACAAAAACATATTTTCATGAGGAAACCCATAAAGGGAGAAAGCCTCTTCTTCTTCTTCGAATGATAGGAAGTCTTTTAAGTTTTGTACATCATCTATCTCTGATCACCAAATCAATGTGAGGCTACTACCTCTATTTTACAAGCTCCAACTTGTTGAGATCACAAAACCTCTTATTTCTCTAGCACCCACTAGAAGGAAGAATCAACTCCCTGAGTGTTTTAGCACCAATTGGACTTAGACAAGAATGAAATTGCATACAAAAAACTCTGTGTTTTCCCTAGCACCACCTTCCTACCTTGTTTTCTAGCCACAAGTAGATGGAAGATACAACTTCCAATATTCAAGCACCACCTTGAATATCAGAGGACCAAAGTCCTCCCTATCACCACCCCACCTCCCTGAGTGTAAATAAATGATTGAATAACCAACAATATAGGTATATCGATTATTACCACTTCTTCATTGTTCTACAATTCTTCTCTGCTTCACTTTTCTTCTGCTCTGTTCATACTTGGCTTGAATTGCTTCTGTCTGTTTTGCAATTCTTTTCTTCTTCTATCTGTTCTCCAAATCTTGTTTGCCTATGTCTTTTCAGCTTCTGTTTCTCATCTTTGAGTTTCCTCTCACACTACGCATACTGCAATTTTTCCTTTCTTACAGTTCAACTCATTTTTCAATCAGAACAGCCAAAATCACACAGTTACATGCATTTCACTTTTATGCTATCTCCCCGATTCAGTTACACCTCTAATTTCCAAGGAAACACATAAAAAACTGAATCACCAAATGTCCAAGAACTATGATTCAGATCTGCTAACTGAATCATAACTAAACAATTAAAAATGAGATGAAAACAATATCCCTTCTATCGAATTCCCAATTAATTAGCACCGTTGGATTACACCCGCAGGGTCTCGCGTTTATCCCATATGCCCACTGGCTGTGACCGAGCACTAAACAGAAAGTGATTTCATGATTTTGCGTTTCATAATTCTTGTAATGAGACATCTCGACTCTCCCATGTCACAATGTTTGAAATGGAGCTTAGCTTCTAGTTCCTTCCCTTATTGTGACCACTAGCTGTGACCAAACACTTATCCATAAAGTGTTTCACGACTCGCGACTTCTGGAATCCTATGATGAGGCATCTTGACTCTCCCAAGTCACGATCTATGAAATGGAGCATAGCTACTAGCTCCTTCCCTTCTCATGACCACTGGCTATGACCAAGAACTTATCCATAAAGTGCTTCGTGATTCAAGATTTTTGGGATCTTGGTATGTAGTTTCTCGACTCTCCCAAGTTGCGATATCCGAAATGGGGCTTAGCAACATGCTAGCTCCTCCCTTCATCCTTCGACGATGTGACCTTGGCTATGAACATGGGCCAAACATTCAGGTGATTTTCTTGTTAGATCAATGGTCCAAAACTTTGTTGATCCGACGGTCTATATCATTTCATGAGTTTGAATGTCGTGATTTCCTGTGTCATATTCCTTTGACTCCTCCAATGTGCAAGTCAACAAAATTCCAATCGCTCGCCATGTGTCCTCTAGCTTCAACAGCCAGGATTGTCATCGCGATTTCACATTTCATGGAGTTGGAGGTTAGCTCACCTCTATTCACCTGATTCACAAATTTGTGAAACTCCTCATCTGCTAGCACATGTCCTTCAGATCAAACAGTCCCCCTTCTTTTGGGACTTTGTAAACCTACTTCACCTTGCGCTTAAAGATTGTGCTCATTCTTCTGGGTCCAATGACGGTCGCTCGTCACTCTTAGATATGACACCTGATATTTGTTCTCCTCTTCTGCACGCTCCTCCTGTCTAAATTCAGATCTGACAGCCATCGAGAATTCGGGATGGGTGATCCAATGATCATTGTTTCTCTTCACTGTTGATCTTACGCTTCTGATCTTGCCACTTTCTCTTGTTTGTCATCGTCATGATGATTTCTGATCTTGCCATCAATTACAACATGCATACTCTACCTTCTATTTGTAAACATGCCAACACTTCCTTCATATGACCCTGGGTTGTTCCCTTGTTCTAATGCACGATTGCAGGCATGGGAAATATTGGTTTTATACGAACCCTCTTTTCTCCCCACAATCCTCCTCCAATTGCCACGTATCTCCCTTTGAAAACCATGGCTGAAATTCTGGCCCGCTCAAGGATTATTATCATCCGAGCATGTCCTAGCCCCACAATCCTTCTCGATCATCAATCTCACGATCCTTTGGCACTACCTGTGATTGACGACTATTATTGATCTCCATTCTTCTGTTCTTTCCTCCTTCCATGCGTCTCCACATATCTCTATGATCTACCGACACGTAGTCCTGTTCAAATCAACGACTTGTGTTGACTCTGCCTTTCCGGCCTCTAGGATTTTCAATTATCAAACTCCACTCTCCTCTGTGTGACAATATTTTGGAGTGGAAGATTTGTTGCCACCTAACCCTTTGAATCTATGGCCAGGATCTCCTCCATGAGTCTGGCCTTCGGGAATCTCAATTCTCAAGTTCTCACCTCTACTGACTGGTCATTGTTGGGTCACCAAAGTACCATCTTTTTACCAACCTTTCACTTCACTTTCACTTCACTTTTAACCATATTTCTCTTCCCCATACCCTTACATTAAACCATTTTCATGATTACATGTGTTTTATATATATTATTTTCCAATGCATATATTTTAGTGTTTTTGAGTGAATTTATGATTAAATATTGGAAAAATGACATGTTTACACTTATATATGAAAGTGGGATGAGTTTCATGATGTTTACAGGTGTATTTGAAGACTCTAACCAAGTCAAACTTGACCATCAAGCCTCAAATTAGAATCCTCTTCAACCCTTCGAAGATTTGGAGATTTACTCAAGTATCTTGGATGGAGATTAATCATGAAAGAGATATTTGTGAGAGGATTTGTAGAGATATCACTTGATAGGTGTGAGCACATGGTTGTAACCAAATGAGAAATTTTTGGATCTAGGATATATTTGTGGATCTAAGTTATCTTAAATTTTTGTATAAATAGGAGTTCCTCCTTCATTTCAAGGGGAGGACTTCTGGAGCATTGTGTCCAACTTATGATGGAATAAGAATAAAGATTTCTTTTCACATCAGTTTCCATTCTCTAGTCTATATTTAGAATTCTTTTGTTTATGTGTTACTTTGTTCTTGGGAGAATTGAGCTCACTCTAAATAGATCATAGTAGCATTTTCTTCTTGTTCTAATGCTTTGAATAGGTTTATATTCTTTATTGTTTTTATTAGAATTATTTGATGATCTTGATTGTTGATAGGTTATTTGAAACATTATGAGATGACCTCCTGTACGGGACCTAGTGTTTTCATTCCTACAACAACTAAGACTTTTTAAGTGTATTTATTTTTAATGCATGAATGTTTACTTGATGATTTTGATTATTGATAGGTTTTGAGAAACATCATGAGAGGACCTCATGTAAGGGAGCTAGTGTTTTCTTGCCTACAACAACTAAGTCTTATTAAATGGAATGAAAGAGTTGGGATTTGATTGAATTTTCTTAGATTAGATTTAGATGCCTACTCCTACATATATTTTGATGGCATCATCAAAAGCTTATGAGCATCCCTGGTCGATAATTAAATGAAAGCAATTTAAGCAATTGAATTGCCCTACTTTTTGGCATCGTTGTCGGGGATGGTGCTAAGGGATAAGGCATTAGGAATTTAATTCAATATGTTTTGTTTAGTTTTATTTATGAAAATAAAGGGATCTGACTCATGAAAAAAGGACAACTTGGTGACAACAGGATCTCGGTAAGCATGAGACAATTCTACATAATTGTTTTTAGTTTTTCCTTTATGTTTGTTTTCATAAAATTTCATTCATTTTCCCATAATTTTCATTTGGTGGTGCAATAAGAGCCACCTCGTTTACTAATGATTGGAAAAAAGATATATAGAAAAAAAGGACATACATGGATGAGGAAAACAAGTGGAGTTTCGGGAGATAAGAATTTGAGGTGTGCAGAAAAGGTAACAATTTTTTCATATGTTTTTCAATTTGCAGATTTCAAAATAAGTATGCTCTCTTCTTGCACCTAGTTGTGATCTAGAAGATCAAAAAGGAGAATTTGGAAATAAGTTAGTCCTGTAAATGTCTATTTTGATCTACAATTCCCAACCTTTCTACGACAAGTTTTCATTAATAAATAAATCATTTTTCCATATTTAAAAATTGAAAAAAGAGTCTAGGTTTTTGTCTCTAATTTTTCACTTTGTTTGTCTCTAGAATTATTTCATTCTCATAAAAAAAACACAACAAAACTAAACTAAACTAGTTTAATAATAAACTATCTTAAAAAAAAAAATTTAAAATTATAGAAAATCAAAAAAATAAAATTTAAAAACTTTGTTAAATATATATATAATATTTTTTTTTTCAATAAAATATATATAGAAGAAAAACATAATAAAATTCTAAAAAAAAAAAAAAGCCTGTACTTTAAAAACATAAAACAAAAAATAAATAAACTACAGTTTACAAGTTTGACATTAAAAAAACAAAAAAATAACTTGAAAAATAAGAAAAACAAAACTATGTGCATGGCGCATGCACAAAAATAGTGACAAACACATAATGATATTTGAACAACCATTGGTATGGCACAATGGTTTATCCACTCTTCATCCATGCGTGTCTCAGGTTCAAATGAAGCTTTCCAACTGATAGGGATTTGACATGATTTGGCCTTTGTGTTTCCATATTTCAAAACCTGCAACAAAACTCAAATATTAACATTTTGTATCACGCTCTAAACCCCAGCGAAATGATTAACATTGGTTTATGAAATGGTAGTTTGGTTGTTCAAATTCACGGACCATGCAAATTTTTGGGCAATTGCAATTCAAAACAAAATAAAACTTCTTGGTGGGTATTTAACAAACTAACACATGGTTCAATTGTTGTCATGTTCGGTGGTTAGCGCATAAGTTGTGGATCAAATCTTGGCAAATCCGCCATTTTCAAGTACCCGTCACTAAAATTCACATTTAAATAACTTATTTCCCGTTAAACATCACAAGTTATGTTCTTGGTCTATTGGTTTAGTCATTTTGTTTGGTTTATGGAGGTCATGAGTTCAATTCTTGTTGACTCTCCAGTTTTAAAATAATTCACAATAATAAAAATTTAAATACATTTATTTCTGTTTGAATTAATAAATGAATTATTTGACCTATTTGTAAAGCATTCAACCTGTTTCAATCAAGTCTTAAGTTCAATTCTTGTGTGGTTCTATTATATGTTGAACTACTCAAATTTTGGTAAAAAAGAAAAAAAAAGGCCCACGTTGCGGTCTCCAATTAGTTCACATGAAAAAAAAGGAAGCCACGTGGTAGCCTCTAATGGCTCCACATGGAAGTCTCCAATTAGTCCATGTGTTAGCCTAGTATGTCACATTACATGTCGAATCACTTTCCACATCATCATCTAGTCAGTTGTTATGTCAACAGCACAATCACCTCCATGTCATCGTTTGCATCCCTTGCAACGTGTCTATCCCTAAAGATGCCACAACTTTCCACATCATCATCTAGTCAGCTACCATGTTAGCAGCACAGTCACCTCCATGTCAGCGTTTTCATCCCTTGCCACATGTCCATCCCTAAAGGTGCCACGTGGCACCCCTGCGCAACATTTTCACTTTTTCCTAAAAACTTCAAAGTGCCATAAGTTTCTCATACAGATTCAGTTTGAGGAAAACAAAACGTCGTTGGAAAGATCTCGACAAGATATACACAATGGAGTCATTGTCATTATCATTTGAAATAAAAAAAATTGTTTTCAATTTTCTTGGATTTTGTTCCCAAATGACTTTGAAAAACAGTTTAAATCAACAAATCATGAAAACATGCTATAAATCTATCATTTGGCTTTTGAATCACTAAAATTGAGCATCAAATGAGAAGTTATCAAAGAAACACTGACGGGTTGTCCAAGATGCACCACTTCCCAACAGGTAAAATGTTCATTTTAATTTATTTATTTTCCTTGGATTTGTTCTATTTAGCACTATTTGTGAATTTTTGCGTATGTATTAGATGAAGAAATATTGATCACCTCTATTCTTTGATAAACTCACATTTTATTGCAAGTCAGTGCAAATTTTTTTTGTAGGTTCTGGGATGATGAAGAAGACCAATTTATGTGCTAGTGGTTTTCAAAGACCACATATTCTTGAGAAGGTATGTCTCAATGAAATCATGAAGAAGTCAATATCATTATATTTCAGACCATATCCATCATACCATTGGTATCAAAAGAAGCCTCTCAGTGCCATTATGTGATGATTCATCTTATTTCCTTTGAGCCTAACATGTCGAAGTCAATCCTAAACTTTTAATCTTCCTATCACTATTATATCATGTCTTCAACCCCTTTGGAAGTTTCATACTTTCCTGCCTCACTTTCATTCACCCCTAACCCATGAATAAAGTCATTCATCTCACTTACCATGCTGAGTTACCACATTGTCATTTTCCTTTTTCCAAATAAAGCATGCTTGATCTTTCATCTATGGTCCTCTAAATCATTACTTTGTA
Organism: Picea engelmannii; assembly: GCA_009831015.1. Taxonomy (NCBI): domain Eukaryota; kingdom Viridiplantae; phylum Streptophyta; class Pinopsida; order Pinales; family Pinaceae; genus Picea; species Picea engelmannii. The sequence goes on along the minus strand of ML786445.1, from coordinate 155,160 downwards.
CTCACGTTAGATGATGGAGGATTTCTTATGGCCCTCCTTCTAACAAGTCTTGACCCATCGACATCAACACATCATCTGGGATTGAGACTAGAGACAGTTTCAGTACCTAGAGGCTTGCATGCCTTAATGGCAAGTTCTCTCACCAATAAACAGTGGGAATACATCAATGTCCCTTATTTGTCAGATCTTCTAGGTGACTCGATGCGTGACACATTTATTCATACCTAGTAAGATGTACTTGGGCATCTTGACTCTCATTGACATTAATGGTGAGTAGTCTCGTGTCGGTTAACAACATTCATTAATGGTTGGTAATCCGACAATTTCTTTCTATGTTCAACATCAACAAAATTTATTCGCATAGATAAGAATTATGCTACAATGCAGATATGAACAAAGACTATATGGTTCCATGACACTCACAACATCTTGTAATAGTGTTCCAGTAAATCAAATATTCAGCTCCAGAGTTCAGCACCAACAACTTAGTTCGAACAATAAGATGGTACATATGTACCAATTTTAGATCTCTTTCTATGTTCATACAACCAAACAAATAAAATTATTTTCACTCTGAAGATCCATGATCCAATAGTAGCAGCCAAAAGATTCCATCCATACAAAGATCTCTCAGAAGCATAGTGTTGACGGGCGAAAATGAATGCTCGCCAATTGGAAGAGTGGATCCGGTCCGGGGTTGTCTAAATAACCCAAGCCGTTTGGGATGATCCACCCTGACAGGTTTAGCGGCTCTGTTGGTTGATCTAAGTTCTAGGAAAACAAAAGAAACTAATTAAAAGAACTAATCTAAATGAAAACAACAATTAAATCAAACTAATAAATAAATCTAAAATATATATATACAGTCTATTGTCTATACTATACAACAATAATTCTATGAAACTAAATGCTCAATTATCAACAGAGTTAAATATTAATCACAAATGTACAAGCATTCATAGCTTACAGATTTGTAAATGAAAACCTGCAAATATCATTTGTAAGTTTTCCTATGACAGCAAAACTATTGTTTTTTTTATTTTTATAATTTCATAAAAAAGAACTAAAATTATAACTATCTAAGTTGAGCAATTAAAATAATAATCTGTACTATAAAATTAAACTCTACATCTATCTGAACTACTGAAATAACACTAATAAACTAACCTGTGATAACGCTTTCCAATTTGTCCCACACGAAGTGTCTGATTCAGTTGTTCGATGGGAGGAAACCCGTACCAGACTTTTCACGAGCTTCTTGTAAACAGGAAGTAGCAATGCTCTTCGAATATAAGAAACAGGAAAAACAAGACATAAAAAATGACAATAATCTTATAATTTACAAATTGTTGCAATTATATAAATCACTATGCAAAAATTTGTATAGAACAGTTCAATTAACGAAGAAGAAAATGTTGATTAAGGTTGGTTGTCATTGATGTCAACCCTTGAAGAAAGACCCGTAGCACAAAGTTTTGGGTAATGGACCCAATAGTGTTTGATGTAAATATGACTCATTATTGTTTT
>ML786445.1:108137-133957 GCA_009831015.1 Picea engelmannii | reverse complement strand
CAGGTTGATTACAGGTTGGTGCATGGTTGATGCACTTGTTTATGGTACAGGTTGATTATAGGTTGGTGCATGGTTGATGCACTTGTTTATGGTACATGTTGATTACAGGTTGGTGCATGGTTGATGCACTTGTTTATGGTACATGTTGATTACAGGTTGATGCATGGTTGATGCATGGTTCATATTTATTGGTACAGGTTTACAGTGGTATATCTCAGAGTGATAGTGTGACAGTGGTTCCACCATTCTACTTCTACTTCAGGGTGGCAGGATGGGGCAAGGACAGGTGGTTGTAGCCACCTTCCGGTTGTAGCCGGAGAACATTGGTGGTTGTAGCCTCCTTCTGGTTGTAACCAGATATTTGGGGAGTTGGAGCTTCCCTCAGGTTGTAGCTTGAGAAAATAGGGGGTTAGAACCTCCTTCCAATTGCAGCTGGAAAACAAAGGAAGTTGGTGCTTCCAATGAATGTAATTCTTAAAGACATATAAGAAAAAGCATTCCGTGGTTTTTTCCCGATTTGGATTTCCACGTAAAACACTGGTGTACTGTGTATGTGTATTATTGTTCATTTGTTCATTGCTTATTTACTCTACAGTTATTGGATAATAATGCTTCATTGATATAGCACTTGGATTATATGTTTAAAAGAGATTAAATTGCTCTATTACTGATTCACCCCCCCTCTCAGTAATCCAACAGAAAAATATTTAGTCATCAAATTGAGACAAAGTAATTGTTGTATTTTAAAATAAAAGAGATCAGATATGGACAACACATAACCAAATCACATCAACCTGCAAAGAATTACGATAGCTAAAGTAGTTGATAATTGATTGCAGTCTAATATGAAGAAAACGTGAAATAAAAGTTTGATATATTGAAAGCTAAAGCTGTTACAAACATCAAATTTCATCCCAGTCTGAATCATTATAAATCCATAGTCTGGTTCTCCCAACAATGATCATGATGGGTCCATTACAAAAAATAACAAGTATTTAAAGATCACAGGGTAAAACATCCCTTTGGGAATTATCAAAACAGTTTACAAAAAATCTGGGAACAATCTCCCAAGTCTCTATTTCTGATTAAAGCTAATAACCTATAACAAAACTATAGAACAAAAGTATCTCCTAAACAACCCCAGCATATCCAATTGGTCATTGAAATTCATATGCACCTGAAAGTGGACAAGAATAGACAAGTTTAGATGACATTTTATTTGTAAAACTAACAGAAATCTAAATTTTAAGACTAGCTACAGAATCTTGCGATTATGTAGTTGATCTAATTTGAACACATAATCATTCTAAAATCAAACCAAAACTAACAAAAATATATCCTACCTATTAAACAATATTTAATTGCTAATTTAAAACAAAGTGAATCATTAAACCAAAACTTATATGCTAATTGAGAGAAAACGAAATCATGTTTGAATCTATTTCAATCAAAACAAACCCAAAACGAATATCAAGAAAACCTCCGGTAAGAATTCAATATACTCAACAGAATTATTTTTTGAATACAAACTAACAGAACCATATCAAATCTACCATTGATACCAATCCAAATCATGCTAATTCAAGGCACGCAACAATCGTTTGCAAATCAAATCAAACAGGAACAAATCGAACTAACTCGGGGGTCGACACAATCGTTATGCAAAATCGTATCAATAAAAACATAGCCACATGATTTTAGCAAACAAATCTTTTATACAGGTTGAATGCAATCATAATACAAATGAAAATATTTTATTCAAAATGAAATATAATCATTGCTGGTAAATCGAAGTCAACAGGATTGTTTGAATCTATTAAAAACAAAGAGAACTAATCGAAGGAAAACCAATCGATTTCTCTAATTCAAAATTGTTTCAAAGGCAAACCAAATAGAATCGAAAACAAACCAATCATTTATACTAATCTGAGAACAATAAAATTGCATTAACCAAATCATAGCTGTGTCTGAGTTTAGTAAACAAATCTTCTGTACATGATTCATAACAATATCATTTTTGATAAAACGAAAATAACAGAGTCGTTTTGAATCTATTAAAAACGAACAGAGCTAATTTAAGACAAAACCCAATCGGTTATATTAATTCAAACCAACTCATAAAACAAAATTGATGTTGAAAAACATACCTGGTCATAAAAAAAAAAGGATTTGATCATGATAGCTTGGAATTGACAAAGGCCATTGTTGCCTCGACATTTCTAAAGACAATTGAGCTGGTGGTTTTTTGTTTATTTTTGTTGGCTTGTAGCCTGTCGTTCTCCTTTGACAACACTATCACCCATTCCTCTAATGATTTGATCTTAGTTTGTAATAGGGGAACATCGGTGTAATAACGTTCAATTCAGGTATTACATTGTGTACAGGACGGTTGATTGGGATTTGGCATCATAGGCGAGGGTTCTTTCATATTACCAGGGGTTTGATTGTGAAGCTTAATTCTCGGGTAGTTAGGGTCATTTTTGAGGCACGAAGGTAAATTGGAGACATAGTCATAGGGTTCTGTAGAGCATAGTCCATGAGAATAGGGATATTCCTCAGCTAGCAAATGTTCAATTTTATATTTTGAGTCCTCGCTCAGCACTATTGGCTTTTGTTCAACGTTTTGTTTGGGTTTGTTCCTCACACATCTGGATATCCATCAGGCATTTTTCTTCCCTTTACTGTTGACACTAGTATCACCCTTACCTTTCCTTCTCATAGGCTTCTTAGCGGCCTTAGTCTTGTCACATGAGTCGGCCATTGTATCGGGTAGGTCAAGGTCGGGGCAATCTGGGGGTTTGACAAAGGGTAGAAGGATATGAAATGGCACGACTGACCCAACCAAAGTTTCGGCAACCACAACCTTGTCCACTTGGAAAAACTCGGGGGTGGCAAATCCATTCCTTGTCAGGAAGGCTTGCCAACTATCACCACTAAGGCTTAAATGGTGGACGATAAGGACTTTGATCAAGCAGTGATGGAAAAGGCTGCTATCAGCCTTTTCATGCTTGAATCTTTTATACATCTTGTACAGACTATGTAAAAGATAATGTGGCATGTTCATAGGATAGCCTATAAAATTCATCAATAACCGAAGATGATACAAAAATACCAAGCCATAATGACCTTCATAGGTCACAAACTGTTTAACAATTGCCAACAGGTCATGCCACCTGGGTTTGAGGGTATTGAGAGGCATACCTCTATCACAGCTAACAATTTTTATTTATGTGAATAAGAGCGGCCACGAGACCTCGTCGACTTTGGAATTTCTAAACCACCTTTTCCCTGTAGCTGGTACTCCTGTAGCTGCTCTTATGAATTCCTCATTTAGCTCAAGATGTATGTCTCTAACCTTAGCCCTGCAACTGTTTAAGGTGAGGGTGAATTGTTGGGCAACCGAAGGGTTAAAACCCTCGAATCTCTGGATAAACACCAGCCAACCGCTATTTTCTAAATCATCACAGGCATTGTCGAATAGCAGGAGTGTTTGGCTGCCATTGGGCTCTATGTACACCACAGATGCCATAGACGAGAGCACATAGTGAGCTAGGTGAACAGGCAAGGGTTTGGTCAGGGTAGACGCAGGATTGAATAGCTCACAAACTTCCTCGAAACCAATAGAGGTAACCTGGGATAGGAATGAGGCATTAATGCCCGAGTGTGCGAGGGTGGTGGAGCTAGATCAACACATGCAAAATAGCCATATCCAACTGTACAACCAACGAAGCATATGGTGATTCAAATCACTAATTCAATGTGTTAAAATCAAATGCCATTCCAACAATTAATGAAAACTATGGTGAGTTGACCCAAAAAATTGCACAAGCAATGTTTGCATGTTTTTAAAATCAAACAATTGTTTCAAAATCAACACCAAGGGTTCGATTATAAGAAATGTAAGTTGTATGAAATTATTTTACCAAGGGTCTAACCATAATGTCAATATGTTTTCATGAAACCAATGTGTGAAGGAAATTGACGAAATACTATCAAACCACCAATGTATTAAGGACTCAATGACATTCATTATAATATCATCACAATCTTATAAAAATGAAATCATATTAGCAACAAAGAATGCCAAATGATTAAAGATTTTGGTGTCTTGCCAACTGTGCGACTATAATTAAATTGGAAATGTAATGAACACATAGAAAAGAGTGACCATAACAATCCAGTGACGATTTTAATGTGGCTCTGAAATCAAAGGTTTCACGCTTGCATTCGTGAAAATGAGAACAATGACAGGTGTGCAAATGCGTGAAATAATAGTGTTGTTTTATTCAAAGATTGCGGTGAGAATCAAGGGTTCCAAAAAACTTGGGTAGGCAACTTATAGAGATAGGATAAAAAGTGAAATGGCTGCCAACACATAGCTCATGATATTCTCAGGTAGGTGAAGGTATGTTGTTTTCCAATCTTTAATCAATAATTCCTTGAATGCTAAATAAATGTATTTGGAAAATTTCTCATTCACCATTCACCTACCCTATTTGCTAATTTTTCCAAGGATGGAAAACATCTATAGTGTGTGTGTGTGGGGGGGAGGGGGGGGTATTCATCATATTCCTTTCATTTATCCTATATTGCATCTTTCTTAACCTCATATTCTTTGACCAACATGTTTTTCCAATTGAGTGTTATTACTTTTATAAACACCTTCATTAACTTCCTAAAATGCATCATTGGTTTGTACATGAAGCACATATTCCAAAAAACATATACCATGTGGAGGATGGTTTCTATGCCTTTAACATACTTCAACACACCTTATTGAATAAGACTAAAAGGATTGAATGATTTATACACACATTATTGAATCATCATTTTGAATGCATTCATATGATTGAAATTTCAAGTCTATTCTTTATTGTAGCAACAAAAAAAAAATGAAAGTGTTGTCACACAAGAACCAACACTTACAATATTGATGGTTGTCACACAAGAACCAACCATAATCAAGAATAAGAAATGTTGCTACATAAATAAATACGTTTGGTTGTCACACAAGAATCAACCATAAGCAAGAAAAATAAGTGTTGTTACATAAGGAAATACTTATGGTTGTCACACAAGAAGAAACCACAAAAATCATATGCCACTTAGATATCTTTCAACAAAAGAAGGCTCCATCACACAATTCAGGAAATTCAATGCAAGGTTGCATGAGGACATGCAACACCTTCAGTTGGGGGGTATGTTGGGTCGCCAAAGTACCATATTTTAACCAACCTTTCACTTCACTTTTAACTATATTTCTCTTTCCCATACCCTTACATTAAACCATTTTCATGATTACATAGGTTTTATACATATTATTTTCCAATGCATCTATTTTAGTGTTTTTGAGTGAATTTATGATTAAATATTCGAAAAATGACATGTTTACACTTATATAGGAAAGTGGTATGAGTTTCATGATGTTTACAATTGTATTTGAAGACTCCAACCAAGTCAAACTTCACCATCAAGCCTCAAATTCGAATCCTCTTCAACCCCTTGAAGATTTGATGAGGATTTGGAGATTTACTCAAGTATCTTGGATGGAGATTAATCATGAAAGAGAGATTTGTGAGAGGATTTGTAGAGATATCACTTGATAGGTGTGAGCACATGGTTGTAACCAAATGAGACATTTGTGAATCTAGGAGATATTTGTGGATCTAAGTTAACCTAATTTTTTGTATAAATAGGAGTGCCTCCTCCATTTCAAGGGGAGGACTTCTGGAGAATTGTGTCCAACTTATGATGGAATCAGAATCAAGCTTTCTTTTCACATTAGTTTTCATTCTGTAGTTTAGATTTAGAATGATTTAGTTTATGTTTTACTTTGTTCTTGGGAGAATTGAGCTCACTCCAAATAGATCATAGTAGCATTTTCTTCTTGTTCTAATGCTTTGAATAGATTTATATGCTTTCTTGTTTTTATTAGAATTATTTGATGATCTTGATTGTTGATAGGTTATTTGAAACATTATGAGAAGACCTCCTATAAGGGAGCTAGTGTTTTCATGCCTACAATAACTAAGCCTTTTTAAGTGTATTTATTTTCAATGCATGAATGTTTACTTGATGATTTTGATTATTGATAGGTTTTGAGAAAAATCACAAGAGGACTTCCTGTAAGGGAACTAGTGTTTTCTTCCCTAGAACAACTAAGTCTTATTAAGTGGAATGAAAGAGTTAGGATTTGATTGAATTTTCTTAGATTAGATTTAGATGCCTTCTCCTGCATATATTTTGTTGGCATCATCACAAGCTTACGAGCATCCCTGGTTGATAATTAAATGAAAGAAATTCAAGCAATTGAATTTCCCTATAGGCATCTCCCAGAGTGGAAGATCTGTTGACACGTATATCCCCAATAAAAAATTGTGCTATCACTTTAGGAATCTCCTGGAGTGGAATATCTGCTGACACGTATATCCCCAATAAAAAATTGTGCTATCACTTTGGGTCCTTGACCTCCTTGACCAGATCAACAGTCCTAGAATCCTCCTCTCAATCAACGGTCGGGATCCTCTTCAGATTTCAGGCTTATGAGGCCTCAAATATCAACCCTTTTCCTTCTCCCAAAATACGTGGAATACTTCCACATGTCCTCTTTAATCTGACTGGCTATGAATCACTTCGAAAATTTACCGGAAGTTCATGGATTTCTGCCACGTCTCCTCTCTTGGTCCGATGGCTCAGATTCACTTCAGGTGATATGACGGCTCACAATATCTCTGGTCTTTGGTGCTTCGGCTCTTCAACTCCCCAACGCTTCAGCTCCCTGATGCTTCAGTTCTTCGGTGCTTCGAGCTTCAGTTATTTTAGTTCTCAAAACTGACACTCCAATGTAACTTTCCCCGGAGCTCATGATCTGGCAACAAGTGTCCCCTCATAGATTGACGACTATCGACTCTTCACCTCTTCGGGCTTCGGTTGTTTCAAATCTTAAACCTCTACCTCCTTCTGGATCTCTCGGCCCATTGAAACGTATCCCTTCTAGATCCAACATTCCAGATTCTCCTTTCGCGAATCGGGATTTCATGGCTTGCGACTTCAAAGTCACAACTTCCTTCACATCCTTGACTTTCGAAATTCCGATATATCGGGGTGTCCAAATCAGAAGGTTCACGCTCCTCTGGATATAACGGTCCAAATCTCGTCGGTATTTCACATATCACGAAGTCGAAATACTTTTCACCTCCATTCTCCCGATCCTCGAAATGTTGAAATTATCCCCAAATAATCAACGGTCCAGATCTCTCCTCAATCAATGGCTGGGATCTTTTTGCGATTTTGCGTTTCACGAGTTTCAAAAATTTTCCCTTTGAATTCTTTGAATCACGAGTCAGCAAAATCCTCATCGCTAGCCATGCATCCCTTCCTATGGATGGTTTTGATGATGTCGGGATTTCACGATTTTGCAAAACCTTCTCTCCTGTTCACTCCAAAGAGTTAAAACCCATGCACGTTACTCTGGATCCAATGGTTGTTTATCTACACGCTTAGATTTGATGGTTGAGATCTATTTCCCCTGTGCTCATTTCTCCTCTGCCTGGACGTATATCTAACGGTCCTAGTTTTTCTCCACAACCAATCAGATGGTTATTTTCTCTCCTCCTCCTAAGGTTCCATCTTCTCTTGTCTTAGAATATTTTGTCAATGTTTGAAAGGTTTTGACATTTGAACTTCTTCCCATGGACCCAACTCTTGGTCTCCCTTCACTCTTGTAGTGTTATCCCTCATTTGAGCTTGTAGTGTTATCCCTCATTTGAGCTTTCAGACTTAGAATAAGTCCGACTCTTTCACAACCTCTATGTTATCTCTTTTGATCTTGACCTCCTCGAAGGTTTCTATCCCCCATGCACACCTTGTGTTCTCGATATTTCATCAAACTCAGATCCGAAGGATTTCTTGAACAAGAAATAATTCTCTCCATCATGGCATCCTTATGCTCAATGCACTCCTTCCAAATATTCTCCTCACAAAGTATTCAGTAGCTTTGTTTCTCTGAAACTCGACACAGAGTTTTTCTGTGCACACTTGCACCGGCTCAATGCCCACTTGGCAGAGCTTCGACAGAGTTCTAAGTAACCCTGTTTCTTTGTGCTTATACAGTCCCCCCTCTAAGGTATTCAGTAACCTTGAGGTTCCTCTTGAGCTTGTGATCACTCTAGTGCTTCCTCCTAGAACGTTCTTTTCTGACTCCGTAGAGTTCAAATGCGCACTCCTTGCATTGGCTACATAACTTCCAATGTTCTGTTGTGCACTCCTTACACAACCTAAATAATCCAGAACAATATTACGAGACTCAATGAAGAGAAATGAAATATATCTTCCTACTGTAAATAAATCTTATCATATATCTACAACATTCATTCATGAGACACATAAACACCCGATATGCAGGAAAAACTGCTTTTATATTATCTTTGTGTGTATATACAGATGTTTACAAAACTGGACTATAACAAAGTCCCAATTCTCTCAAGATTTCTCTCTCAGCACTATTCTACCTCCTTAGGCCTATCTACCCAGACCTCTGTATCATTCTCTGCCTATCTGCCTTATGAAATCTGATACAAGATCTTCTTACGAAAGAGGGGCTTTGCAAGCTCGTCCTCTCTCACATAACCTCATCTATTACATTGAAGTTTCAACAATGTTCACCCAGACTTGACTATGATCTGGGACTGCTACAAGCAACCTTTTAAGGAAATCCAATCAATACCCATACAAAGGCATGGCCCAGCATTTACAGCCTTACAACACAAAAATCTATATAGGATTATTTCAAATTTTGAAAAATGGGAGGTTTAATGCCTCTCCGTTTCTCCATTGCGTGTTTGTGTGCTAGCATGTTGGTACGTTTTCTAAGGTGGAGTGATGCTCCTACATCATACTCCCCTCCTAGGAAAAACATGAGCTCTTTCTCATAAGATCCTCTTCTCCAATGTTGAAATCCACCTGGATCCGAAATTCTCTTATGGAGTTGTCCTCTTGCTCCTCTCCAGCTATGCTATTGCTGCTACTTCTTTTTCTTCTTTTGATTCTTCCCTGCTGCTATGGTGGGCTCTCTTTTGTTGAACTCTCCTTTGTTGTCTTCTTCTGCTAACCTCAACATCAGTTTCCTAATCTCTTCTATTACTCTGTCCAGATGTTCCAGTGGTTGGCTCTTCTTATGCAGTCTTCTCTGTTATAACTCTTCCTTCTTATCAGTGGTAAGATATACTCGATCTCCCATGCTGTCATTATCTCCTGTTGTGACATTGATTTTCCACTTTGCTGCAGATTCTAGTCCTGTAGTCTCATCACTAAGTTATTGCTTGGATTCTTCTTGTGGTGGAATGTTTCCAACTCCTCCCAATTGTTTCTCTAGCTGGTATGCTCCTCTATCTGTCTCCAACTTGACCTGTTGGATGTGCAAGCTTTGCACCATTACCCTTCTCTCTAGGGCTTCTAGTTCTGCATACAGATCAACAAAGTCCATGTTGTCTTCTTCCTCTTATTATGTAAGCTCCAATGATACAGTCATCTCATGTTCGGCTTCCTGGATGAAACTTTTGAGAAATTCAGCTAATTTCTCTTCTCCTTCTACTGGGTTAGACATCAGTGTCTGCTCCATTTATTCTTCTTTGACAATTTCTGTTGGCTGTCTTTCTTCTTCTGCTACACTTTCATTGTGTGCATTGGCCTATACCTAGATGTTTGGTAGGAATATCTTTATCCCTCCAATCATCAGAATGCTCCTCTGATCCTCCTCTTGGATGGTTAAAGTTTTTAACTTGTCGTCATCCTCATTCACGTGGTATACAAATCCACATGAATCTCCAACTATCAACACTCATTGCTGACATGAAATCACACCTGAGCTCCTGAGACTTTCAGACAATCTCAATTCTTTCTTCCTACCCACCTGGTAGTCTATGAGATCAATTGATCCCATCTCATTACCCACATGAAAATCTAAACCTTCAGCATTGCTCCCCTAGAAGTACTTGCGACCTCCACCTGGTCTCTTTCCATTGCCCACCTGGAAACTTGAAAGTCCATTTCTGCCCACCTGGAAGTTTATGAGATCTTCATATGATCTCTTCTCCTCCTCATCGCTGAGATTTATTCCAGTTTCTGGTCCACATATGTGAATCAGTTCCTCCTCTGTGTCATTGAGGTTTTCAGTATGCCTCAACTACCTTCTCATCAGCCTTCATTGTCCTCTGGCCAACAACTCCTTTACTGGCCATTTCACTCTCTTCTTCATTGGACATTCATACACCCAATGTGCTCTTGCATCCTTTTTCATTTTAAATGCGAGATTCTCCATTCTATCTCTTATCTCACTGAAATCCAGATCCATATCTAGATTGTTCTTTTTCTGTTGGTCTCCTCTCCAACAATGCTCATGGCATTCAATAGCCATTTCCACCTTTTACCTGCCTTCTTGGAAAGTCTATGGATTACTCTAAATTTGTGAGCATCTCCATCTTCTCCCACAGCTCACCCGCTATTTAAATTTTTGTTGTTGCGTCCATGCAACAACCTTCTCACAGAGCATCACTACTCTGCCCTCCTTTCACCAATTTTCTATAGGAAAAATCTTGTTTATGATACCACCTGATGTTATCAGGTCATCTCCTTTCACCTTCTCTCCTTTGTCTATTGTCTATAAGAAAGTCTCAATCTTCTAATTACCTTCATTGCCTACATAAATCAATTATTTTCTCTGATACCACCCAATGCAACCCCCCTCCTCTTCGGGTTTATGCGACCTACTGATCTCTTGATCATTCCAAGTGTTGATTCAAATTGACTCTGCGGGCTCTTGAATGAACCCATATATTATACACAAGCCCCTTTTCTTCCTTTGGCATAGGTCTTGTGATACCCACACCTTCTGTCTGTGCATTCCGGCGCTCTTCAGGTCATAGGCGCTAGCTCCTCTTTACTAGCCCCTTCCTTCATATGACCCTAGGTTGTGCCCTTGTGTTAATGCACAATTTCTGGCGTGGGCAAGACTAGTTTTATACCACCTTGCTTTTCTCCCGACAATCCTCCTCTAGCTGTCACATATCTCCCTTCCAAAATCGTGGTTGAAATTGCGGCCCGCTCAAGGATTATTATATTCCAAGCATGTCCTGTCCCCACAATCCTTCTCGATTGTCAATCTCATGATCCTTTGGCACTTCCTATGATCGATGACTATTATTGATCTCCATTCCTCTCTTCTTTCTTCCCATGTGTCTCGACAGGTCTCTACGATCTTCTGACATGTAGTCCTGTTCGAATCAATGACTGATGTTGAGTCTTCCTTTCTGGCCTCTAGGAGTTTCAATTCTCAAAATCCACTCTCCTCTGCATGACAATCTTCGAGAATGGAATATGTTTTTCCACCTGTCCCCTTGAATCTATGGCCAAGACCTCCTCTGTGAGTCCAAACTTTGGGAATCTCAATTCTCAAGTTCTCGCCTCTATTGACTAGGCATCTCCCAGAGTGGAAGATCTACTGACACATATATCCCCAATCAATGGTTGTGCTCTCACTTCGGGTCCTTGACCTCCTCGACCAGATCAACGATCCTGGAATCCTCCTCTCGATCAACGATCGAGATCCACTTCGGATTTTGGGCTTTTGAGGTCTCAAATATCAAAATTTTTCCTTCTCCCCAAATATGCGAAATCCTGCAACATGTCCTCTTAAATTCAATGGGTACGAATCGCTCTGAAACTTTACCTGAAGTTCACAGATTTCCACCACATCTCCTCTCCTGGTCTAACGACTCAGATTCACTTCGGGTGATCTGACGTCTTATAATCTCTCTAGTATTTGGCGCTTCGACTCTTCGACTCCTCGACGCTTCGGCTCTTTGTCTTCCCGATACTTTGGTTCTTCAACACCTCGGGCTTTGGCTATTTCAGTTCTTAAAACTAAAACTCGAGCGTAACTTTCCCCGGAGCTCACAATTTGGTGACAAGTGTCCCCTCACAGATCGACAACTCTCGGCTCTTCGGGCTTCAGTTGTTTCAGCTCTTCAACCTCCGTCTCCTTTTGGATCTCCCACCCCATTGACATGTATCCCTTCTATATCCAACAATATAGATTCTCCTTTCGTGAATCAATATTTCAAAAATTGAATTCCAAGTCACAACTTCCTTCACATCCTCGAATTTCAAAATTCTGATATTTCGGGGCGTCCAAATTTGACGGTTCATGCTCCTCTAGATATAATGGTCTATATCTCGTCGAGATTTCATGTATTGGGATTTCTCTTATCGTGAAGTTGAAATAATTTTCATCTCCATTCTCTCAATCCCCGAAATACTGAAATTCTCCATGGACAATCAATAGTCCAGATCTCTCCTCAATCAATGGCTAGGATCTTTTCACGATTTTTCATTTCGCGAGTTTCATGAATTTTCCCTTTGACTTATTTTACTCGCAAGTCAATGAAATGTTGATCACTCGCCATGCATCCCTTTCGATGGATGGTTATGATGATGTTGAGATTTCTTGATTTTGCAAAACCCTCTCTCCTATGCACTCCAAAGAGTTAAAACACATACATGTTACTCTAGATCCAATGGTTTTTGATCTATGTTCTCATATCTGACCACTGAGATCTGTTTCCCTTGCACTCGTTTCTCCTCTACCTAGACGTAGATGTAACGGTCCAGTTTCTTCTCCACAACCGATCAAATGGTTGATGTTTCTCCTCCTCTTGAGTTTCCACCTTCTCCTGACTTAGAATATTTTTTCAATGCTCAAAAGGTCTTGGCCTTTAAACTTCTTCCCACAGACCCAACTCTTGGTCTCACTTTTCTCTTGTAGCGTTATCCCTCCTTTGAGATTTTAGACTTAGAATAAGTCTGACTCTTTTGAAACCTCTGCGTTATCTCTTCTAAGCTTGACCTCCTCGAAGTTTTTGATCCCCCATGCACACTTTGCGTTCTTGGGATTTTGTCAAACTCAGATCCAAAGAATTTCTTGAACAAGAAATAATTCTCACCCTCCCGGCATTCTTCTGCTCAATGAACTCCTTGCATATCTTCTCCTCATAAAGTATTCAGTAGCTTTGTTTCTCCTGAAATTGACACGGAGTTCTTCTGTGGACACTTGGACTGGCTCAATGCCCACTTGGCAGAGCTTCGACAGAGTTCTCAATAACTATGTTTCTCTGTGCTTCTTTCGCATAGTCCCCCCTCTAAGTCATTTAATAACCTTGAGGTTCCTCTTTATCTTGTGATCGCTCTGGTGCACCCTCCTAGAACATTCTTTTCTGACTCTGTAGAGTTCAGATGCACACTCCTTGCGTTGGCTACAGAACCTACTATGTTCTATTGTGCACTCCTTGCACAACCTAAAGAATCCAAAACAATATTACAAGATTCAATGAAGATAAATGAAATCTATATTCCTACTATAAATAAAGCTTATCATATATCTACAACATTCATTCATGAAACACATAAACACCGGATATGCTGGAAAAACTTATTTTCTATTATCTCTGTGTGTCTATACATATGTTTACAAAACTGGACTGTAACAAAGTCCCATTTCTCTCAATCTCTCTCTCTCTTAGAACTATTCTACCTTCTCAGGCCTCTCTACCCAGACCTCTCTATCATTCTCTGCCTATCTCCCTTATGAAATCGATACAAGATATCCTTACAAAAGAAGAGCTTTGCAAGCTCGTCCTCTCTCACCTAACCTCATATATTACATTGAAGTTTCATAAATGTTTACCCAGACCTGACTACGATCTAGACCTTCTATAAGAAACCCTTTAAGGAAATCCAACCACTACATCTACAAAGGCATGGCCCGACATTTACAGCGTTACAACACAAAAATCCATATAGGATTATTTCAAATTTTAAAAAATGGGAGGTTTAATGCCTCTCCCTTTCTCCATTGCACGTTTGTGTGCTGGTGTGTTTGCTGAGGTGAAGTGATGCTCTTGCATCAGGCATACACAATGTCATCAATGCCAACAATTTGAATCTATTTGAGCCACCAGTCTTGGATGATCCAGTCACCATCACTCATATTGTGGACACAATTCCTAATTTCCAATTGCCTCTATTACAAGATACCATTCTCCATACCAAGAGCCTCTCTACTCACTAAAGAGAATATATTTCTTCCCTTATAGCATGCAAGGGACAAACTCCAACAAAATCAAAGTGGATGGTCCATCAGGCATGGTACAATGTATGTTTCCCCATGTACTAGAGGAAGCAGGGACACTTCTAGATCTAAATAGGGAGGAATTAGGCCATAAGGAAGCTATTCTTCCTTAACTCTATTAATAAAACAGGGGACAATGTACTAGAGAAGAGTTTTTAGTTTATGTTGTGATTAGAATAGTATTATTTTTGAAAAATAAGTAGGTCCCTTCTCTATAAAATGTGATCCTATGAATTAATAGAATCATTGGCTTATTTTGATGGAAATTTTGTTTTCTCTAATTTCTCTCTTGTTCTAGGTTTATGGTTCTTCTTGTTGTTTTTATTTTGTAGCTATTGGTAATGGTTTCTTGTTGACTATCTTAGCAATGTATGTATGAGATTTGTTGTGAATATTTGTGGTATTCTCCTCAAGGAAATCCATCCCTTTGATCTCTTACCTTCCCAACACTTCTTCTTTGTGTTTTCACTTGCAGCTATAACATTTCCTAGCTCCTGGTGAAACAATGGAGACATTATTAACTAAAATTCCTTGGAGTTTGTTGAGAGACTAATGGTTCTTTAGGAATAACTTATTCACCTTATTGTGTGTCCTGATCCTCATTGATGGCAAAAGGGTGCAACAATGGAGACATTATTAACTCAACTTCATTTCCCTTTGTTGAGGGACTAATGGTTCTTGAGGAATAACATCTTCACCTTATTTTGTGTCCATCAGTTGATCCTCGTGGGGATTAAATCATCATAATTACTCAATCATAAATAAAAATTCAAGTTTCAACATCATAATAAAAATCATATAACCAAGTCATTTGTAAACAAATTCCCTCAAACAATAAGTCAGTTTTATCACAATAATTAGATCAAATGGGGAACTATAAACATAGGGTCAACAGATCATGTCACATCCATAAAATATAATACAAGTTTCAAGTAATGTACCCAATAATAGTAAGTGAGCATCTTTAAAATCTTAATTTAGATATATCTATGCATCGATTCTCCATTGTACATGACTAGAAGCATAAGGAAAACAAGAAAAAATATATTGTACCTAAATTGTAATAAAAAAATATAATATCTAAGACATATAGTAGAATAAATTGGAGAGATATCATGTCTTAAAAAAGTTCTCTGACAACAACACCCAACAATGCTCAAAATGGTTGGCCTTCACTTGTACTTAAGTTTTATATTGAACTCCACATCCAGACAATATGTTAATGTAACGAACATTTTTTGTAACAACTAGCTTCATTTGTGAAGGATTTTCCTTATGATGCTTATTATTCCAGTGAAACTCTTTCTTAATTGGGGTTTAAATAATTATCCCATGTAGAAAATAACCCAAGTCAATAAAATCCCATATTGAAGACATTTCCAATCCAAGAACATTTTATGGGGGCCATAGTACCCATAGTAAATAAGGAATATATGTATCCTCCGAGGGGTCTCCACTTATATGTATCCTATGAGAGGTCTCCACTTAGTGATAGGTCGAGGTATTCTAGATTTAGCATATCACCCAATGATTTGGGTATGATACGAGTAAGCTTATTGTTTGAAATGAAAACATAATCAAGGCTTGAATTCACACCAAAATAATCGGGTAGTCGGTCTGTAAAACTATTGAACGATAACTACAACGAGCAAAGTTTTGGTAGATAGATTTCCTAACCGAGCAGGGATGTCACCAGATAGAATTTTCTTTACCAGAAAAAGGGGATTCCACTGGATAGGATGTTCTTTACCAGAACAAGGGTTTCAATATGGGAGAATGGGGAATACGGGGCTATTCCCTGAGAGTTTTTTTTGTGACAAATTAATGGTTATAGGAGATATTAACTTCATTAAGGACTCTAGGATAGATTTTATTAATAGATTCTGGTACAGATACAATTCATAAAAATTAGCGCTCAACAAACCCAGTGATTCTGGAATGCTTCTGATCAAACGATTGTTACTTTCCAACAACTCCGCAAGCATTGACATATTTCCTAATGAGGAAGGAATATTACCCGTCAGGAAATTGTCTGACATATGAAGCATCATTAGCTTCTTCATATTTCCCATTGAGTCTGGCATGGTACCTGAGAGTGTATTGTTGTTCAACATCAAGATGTACAACTGACGCAGATTTCCAATGGTTGAAGGAATGGAGCCAAAGAGTCCATTGGAATCGAAGTTCAAAGAAGTTAAATTCTATAGATTTACAATGGATTTCAGAATAGGACCGACAAGTAGGTTTCTAGAGAGATACAGAGACTGTAGAATGAGAAGTTGGCCGATGCCATAAGGAATGGAACCGGTGAGTTTTGATAAATTCTGAAGCAAGAAATCCAGAGAGAAAGATAGAACAAAAAACAATATATTCAAATGTATGAAGAAGAGTACAATTAGAAGAGAATCTGAAGAAGTACTGAAGAAGTACAATGGAATGGGAGATGGATGAGCTAAATAGGCTCAAGAAAAACAAGAATAGAAAGTACAGCTGGCTAGGACAACTGGTAGTGTATAGTCAGACTGTTGAGGTTACAATATATTTAACACTCCCTCTTAAACTCAACAGTTACAAACATCAGCACTGATTATGCCTAAGTGTTGTCTCTGAAAATCAAAAACTGACTTTCCTAGTGGATTTGTAAAGATATCAGCAAGATGATCTCGAGGATCACAAAATTGTAGTGCAATATCCCCATTATTGACTAGCTCGCGTATGAAATGAAAACGAGTGTCAATGTGTTTTCTTTTCTTATGAAACATATGATTTTTCGATAAACCAATTGCTGATGTATTGTCACAAAAAATAGGAGTTGGATCCTTTTCAGTATGTGACATATCTTTCAATATTCTTCTCAGCCACACAGCTTGACAAGAAGCTGAGGTAGTAGTGACATACTCTGCCTCTGCAGTATATATTGATACAATTGGCTTCTTCTTTGATGCCCATGAAATCAGGTTCGTGCCCAGTTGAAAAACATGTCCAGATGTGATTTTCCTGTCATCTAGGTTTCCTGCAAAATCACTGTCTGTGTAACCAGAGAGTTGATTGCTATCAGATTTAGTGTACCATAAGCCAAAATTTAGTGTTCCTGCTACATATCTCAAAATTCGTTTTGCCATTTTCCAGTGAGAATCTTTGGGGGATTCCATGAATCTGGAAACAAGGTTGGCTTCATACATAATGTCAGGCCTAATTGTTGTAAGATACAACAAACTACCTACTAAACTTTTGTATAAAGTAGAGTCCATTATAGGACCTTCATCATTCTTGCTCAACTTTGTGCCTAAAGGTATGGGAGTTTCTGCTGGATTGCATCCTTCCATGCGAAATCTTTTGATGATGTCTGCTGCATACTTTTACTGACAGACAAAAATGCCTTTGGATGATTGATTAACCTCAATCCCTAAAAAATATTTCATTATGCCAAGATCTGTCATCTCAAACTCGGATTGCATGGCAAGTTTAAAATCTGTTAACTCAAGATTTCTTGTATAGATCATGTCATCAACATATAAACATACAATTATAATTTTACCGAGCTGATCTATTTTGGTGTAAAGAGTTGGCTCATTTTGACTTCTGCTAAAACCACTTTTGATCAGATAAGTGTCAATTCTGTTGTACCAAGCTCTTGGAGCTTTCTTTAAGCCATACAAGTCTTTCTTCAACCGATATAATTTGGCTGGGTGCTCTTGGACTTCAAATCCAGGTGGTTGATCGACATAAACTTCTTCTTCTAAGAAACCATTTAGGAATGTTGATTTGACATCCATCTGGTATACTTTCCATTTGTGTTGTGCTTCTATGGCCAATAGAGTCCTTACAGTGTCTAATCTTGCTGCTAGAGCAAAAGTTTCACCATAATCAGTACCAGGTTGTTGTGAGAATCCTTTGGCAACAAGTCTTGCCTTGTGCTTTTCAATCTGTCCCTTTTCATTGAGTTTAGTTTTGTAAACCCACTTGACACCAATACTCTTATTGTGAGTTGGCAAATCAACAAGATCCCATGTCTTGTTCTTTTCAATGGAATCAATTTCTTGGTTCATGGCTTGAACCCAATGTGGCTCCTTATCTTCTTCCTTAAAGGATGTAGGTTGACATGACATTAAAGCAAAAAGGTTGTGTTGTTCAAAGTCATCCAACTGTTGATGGATTTATCTCAAACTTTGAGTTCTCTGATTTTGTGATTCAGAGAATGTTATAACCCTAAATTGCACCACACATGCTTACCTGGCATCCGGCCAACTCATATCCCTTCTTTGCCAAAAAAATACTAAACAACTCTTCTAAAAACTCCATTTTTAAAAAGCAAACTCTAGCAGGCCCACTACAGCCCGCGGGCAAACGCTAGCAGGCCCACTACAGCCCGCGGGAAAACGCTAGAAGGCCCACTACAGCCTGCATTTTCCTTCAGAATCACAAAAAATGGAAAGTTGCCAATGGGACAAAAAGCTTTGGGTCAGTTAAATGGAACTCCCCACCATGCATGGCTGATAATTTGTCCAAAAACCTAGCTCCTTCTAGCCTATAAAATAAGGGGTAGGGGTACTATTTGGAGGAGGAAAATCATAGCAAAGAAACTCTGCCCAATTGTCGAATCCGTTTTGTCCCAACCCTTTAGCCTTTCCTCAAGATTTAGGAGAATTCAAGCAAAGAAGTTGGAGGACAAAGAAGAGGAGGAGCCCAGGATCAAGATCAAGGAACGGTGGTTGGTCTCTATAATCATTGTAAGTTGATTCATCTTGAGATTAATAAAAAGATACTTTTCCCGTCCCAAATGCACGAGTCTTATGTGTTCCATTTGATTTATGTTTAATCTCTAACCCTCTAGTAGAACAATAGCATGCATGCGTAGTTTTGTCTTGATTGCAGGATCACTTTTTGGAAGGAGCAGCAGAAGCAAGGGGATAAAGCGCAACAGAGGATCTACACCAAACGACGATAAAAAGGTTAGTTGGTTCCTCCCATGTTTGCATGTGAAAAAGGGTTTTAGGTTTGGGGTAGAAGGTTAAAAGTAATTTCTAAAGGGTCATGATCTGCATGCAATTTTAAGCCCTAGCTTGTTAGTCCGTAGGGTGTAATTTCCCAACAACAGAATTGGTGACTCCACTGGGGATATTTACTCTTAGGGTTTCTGGATTTCATTGAAGGTTTTTTGGGTAGTTCAAAGAAGTAGAGTTTCAGTTTATTTGCTTATTTGTTTTCTGTTAGGTCAAATATAGCAGGGAACCTGGTTATCAATACCAATTTTTTCCTTGACTATTGTTTGACATTCATTCTCGGGACACACAGAGGTACACGCGGCCTGCAGAAGGCCTACACGCGTGTCACCCGCGCCCTAACCTTCTACAGCCCACGTTTGAATGCCTGCTGTAGTGGTTTCAGTAGCGTGTAGAGCCCAGGAAGCTTAAGAGGCAGTCTCCTCTTCCCCGTTAGAATTTTACCTTCTCAGGGGGATTTCTGGATCCTGTCTGGGTCTTGATTGGTTTATTGTCTTGCTTTCAGTCTGCCTTATTGTGTTGGTTATTCTTTGCATTTGTTTTCTTTTTGAAAATTTTCCTTTTTTGTTAAAGTAGAAGCATCCAAGCCTTTCAAAGACCCTGGTTGTCAATACCAGAGTCCTTTTTCAGGTCTGGGCTACCTGTGTGTTGTTTTATCTTAGCTTTTAGTCATACCCACATCCTATTCAAGTTTAGCCCGCTGGTACCCACGCGCTGCGTTAGCTCAGCACGTGTTTGCACGCGTGTTGTTTTGGTGACAGTCGCGGGCTTGATTGGTATCTTTTTATCTTGGGTGGGACATTCATCCCCTACTGTAGTGAGAAGAGCTCCTCTCAGGGGTTTTGAGTTTGGGGATGCACAGTCAGCAGGTTAAGGCCTCTTATCCTTAGCTTGTGTTTTTATTAGTTGATGTTTTGATAGAAAAGACAAAAGAAAAAAAATTGTTTTATGGTTTTTAGACAAGTGTTAGGATCAGTGCTTTCTTGATTGCTTTGGTGAGTCTTTGCTCTGGTTCTTTGCGATCTATGCCTTAAGACAAAACTTTATTTGGTTTTCTTGTTTTTTTGCTTGTCGTCATTTTCCATTTATTGCGTTATTTTGCAATTAAATAAAAATATATATATCTTGTTTCATTTTCTTCTTGGTTTGAAGATTGTGTTTTTGCATCAGTAGCTATGAAGAAGTCTTGTTTCATAAGTTTTTTGCAGTGCATTTAGCGTATAATTAGCTCGCAGATTGAGCGAAATTCCTTGATGTTTTCTGCATGAGATCTTAGAAAATTCAAAAAAGGAAAAAGAAGTCTTTCTTGTCGAAAAGTTGTTGGTTTTGCATTGTTTGTAAAAGTTTTGTTTCCAAGCATTTCTTTTTCATTTTTCTTTGAGTCTTTACACACCATCAGTTTCACCATCATACCTTGTGACTTAAAAAATCCCATTAAAAGCAACACTAATTAAAATCAAGTAGACTTTTTGTTTGTAGGGTGCATACACTAGCTCAGGACTAGGGCCTTGGAATAGGTTGGAGAGTAAATTCTCCAAGGCCACCCAAACTAAACATTGGAGTCTGTCAATATGGAGTGTATAAGTCCAGTTACGAAAAGTTATCTGAGACCCCCCTCTAACACAGGGGCTAAACACAAGGTCGCGTAAGGAAAGGTAGTGGAGATAACCCCTCCAAAGCTGGACCGAGTGTTATGAAGAACACATATCGAGGATTTGTTAAGGGATTCCGTCGTTTTCATTTGCCACGGAGCTTCGTGGATCTCAAATCCATTCAAGGTCCTCAGTCGTCTTTCGGACCATTTTCTCTCGATACCCTTGACAGGTTTCGGGCTTGATACCCTGCTCATTGTGGTCTACCCGACTATCGACTGTACCCGCCTGGTGACTGTTCACATGCTGGAAAACTAGTTGCCAATCTTTTCTAGAGACATACATGGGTGACTGCGGGGGTATACCGCGGTACCTAGGACAGACATCGGGCCACGCTTTGTAGAGTATACCCGGAGGGTGCTTCCGTATTTGAGTTGCACTTGCACCGGTAAGTTTCTCTAGTGTTGGTTGTTGTAACTGTTCTTCCAACTAGTTTAGTGCTTGCTTGATTTATCTTCTAGGGGCTTTCTTTTAGCGAGTGTTACTGTTTGTTTGCGTAGAATACCTTAGTGTGTCGTGAATCTTCTTACACAGTGGAGGATTCAGAGCTCCACCGGTCACGAAGGCTTCTGGACCTGCCACCAGTTATACTGGAGCCACCCCCGCCACCATTGAGGCGGAAGCTAGACCATCAAGGGCCTTTCGAAGCAACCGGGGATTTTGAGCCCGAACAACTCCCAGAGGAATCAACCACCAATCTTGGATCAGTTGAAACCTCAAACACTGATACTTGGCCGGACATTATTGTGCCAATTCAATTTTACGAACGCCTGTCAGTGCCTAACCCAGTGATGGAACCAAACTCTGTTACTTCAACTGGGAAAGCTAGCAGGCCCACTACAGCCCACGGGTAAACGCTAACAGGCCCACTACAGCCCGCGTTTTCCTTCAGAATCACAAAAAATAGAAAGTTTCTGACGGGACAAAAAGCTTAGGGTCATTTAACTGGAACTCCCGGCCATGCATGGCCGAGAGTTCGTCCAAAACTCTATCTCCTTCTAGCCTATAAAAGAAGGGGTAGGGGTACTATTTGGAGGAGGAAAATCATAGAAAAGAAACTCTGACCAATTGCCGAATCCGTTTTGTCCCAACCCTTTAGCCTTTCCTCAAGATTTAGGAGAATTCAAGCAAAGCAGTTGGAGGACAAAGAAGAGGAGGAGCCCAGGATCATGATGAAGGAATGGTGGCCGATCTCTATAATCATTGTAAGTTGATTCATCTTGAGATTAATAAAAAGATACTTTTCCGTCCCAAATGCACGAGTCTTATGTGTTCCATTTGATTTATGTTTAATCTCTAACTCTCTAGTAGAACAATAACATGAATGCGTAGTTTTGTCTTAATTGTAGGATCGCTTTTTGGAAGGAGCAGCAGAAGCAAGGGGATAAAGCGCAACGGAGGATCTACCCCAAATGACGATAAAAAGGTTAGTCGGTTCCTCTTATGTTTGCATGTGAAAAAGGGTTTTAGGTTTGGGGTAGAAGGTTAAAAGTAATTTCTGAAGGGTCATGATCTGCATGCAAGTTTAAGCCCTAGATTGTTAGTTCGTAGGGTATAATTTCCCAACAACAGAGAATGATTCTCTGTTGGAAGTTGAGTTATCCTGAGAATTTTCAGGTTGCCTTTGTACCTGCAATCTTGGAAGAATATTTTGAGGTACTTGTTGTCCTGAATTTTCTGCATTTTGAGAACTTGTCAGCAATGGATTTTTCCTGTCCATTTGCTGATTTTCTGAATCATTCCAGAATTGATTTTCTAGAAATTTTACATCTCCGCTGAGAATTAATTTCTTGGTGATTGGATTGTAAAGCCTGTATGCTTTATATGTTTCACTATATCCAATGAAAATTCATTCCTCACTTCTTTCATCAAGTTTATTCCTTAAATCGAAAGGTATGTGAGCATATGCTATGCATCCAAATGTCCTTAGATGTGCACCATTTAGCTTTGTCCCACTCCATGCTTCTTGGGGAACTTTCATCTTTAGACTTGTGGTTGGTGATCTATTCAAGAGATAAGCATACTGCTGCTTCAGCCCAAAAAATGTTTGACAAAAATTTCTCTTTGAGAAGTATTCTTTCCATATTCATTATTGTTTTATTTTTCCTTTCAGCCACTCCATTTTTGCTGTGGAGTATATCTGGCTGTTGTTTGCATGATAATGCTTTGTGATTTGCAGAAATTTGAAAATTCTCTGGAGTTGTATTCTCCTCCTCCATATGACATGAGTTCTTTGACATATATGCCACTCTTTTTTTCAGCTTCTGCCTTGAATTCTTTGAATTTTGCAAAAGTTTCAGACTTGTGTCTAAGAAAATAGATCCAGATTTTTCTGCTGAAATCATCAATAAACGTTAGAAACTAAAAACTACCACCTATTGAATCTGTTTGCATCGGTCCACATAGGTCAGTGTGAATAAGTTCAAGATGTTGTTTGGCTTTATTTGATGACTGTGGAAAACTAGTTCTCTTGTGTTTTCCAAGTATGCAAGACTCACATGGGGGAATTTTCTCTTTAAAGATAGGTAAACCTTTGACCATGGAGTTTTTATGAAGAAGACTTAGACTCTGAAATGGTAGATGTCCAAATATTGTATGCCAAACCATTGTTTCATTTAGGGTTGATGCACTCTGTGCATATGTTTGACTCAGATTTTCAGTTCTAAGGGTAAGGGGAAACATCCTATTTGGAGTCATAAGGATTTCAGAAATTAATTTTCTGTTGGGTTTTTTATCATAAATTTTGCAAGATGCTCCCTCAAAAAGTACCTTATAGCCATGTTCAATGAGTTTTCCTACACTTAACATGTTATGTTTCAGATCTGGAACATGATAGACATTGTTTATGTCTTTCTTTACATTATGTTTAGTAAGAATAGCAACAGTTCCTTTTCCTTGAACTTTGACTAAGTAATCATTTCCAAGTGTAATATCTGATGATATTGAAGAATCAATGCATGAAAGTAAATCTTTGTTACCTATCATGTGATTACTGCATCCATTGTCCAGCAACCAGAGATCTTTAGGTTGTTCTTCAGTCCTGTGGCATGAGAGAAACATACCTCTTGAGGTGTCTCCCGTATGATTTGATACATGTGCTCTACCTGAGAGATGATCTGCTTGCTTCTTCCTGCATTCACATTCATAGTGCCCATACTTTTTGCAGTAATAGCATTGTATGCTTGATTTCTCATTTGATCTTCTCCCTCTGCCTCTTTGAGGCTAGAAATTCTGATGTTGATTTTGTTGTTGTTGTCTTTGACCTTGGAAATTTTGATTCAGATACTGTTGTCTATTACCTCCACTGGAGTGAGGGTAACTTTGATTGCTTCCTCTTCCTTGGTGACCTCTCCTTATTCCTCTGCCTCTCCCTCTACTGAAGGAGAATTGAGTTTTGAAATCATTGGAGATTGACTCACTTGAGAGATGCAGTCTAGTATCATGTGTCACCAGAGAACCAATTAGTTCATCTGTTGAAAAACTAGACAAATTCTTGGATTCAAGGATTGCTGTGACAACTATTTCGAATTTCTTTGGTAAACTTCTGATAATTTTCTCAACAATTCATTGATCAGTGATGGTTTCACCAGTCAGTCTGATCTGGTTCATGATTCCCATGACTCTGGTCATGAACTGATCCACATTTTCGAACTCTGTCATCCTTAGAGTCTTTAATTGTGTCCTCAAGGTCTGTAGTTTAACTATTTTGACCCTGCCATTTACTTGGTAGGAATATTGAAGGATATCCCAGGCCTGTTTTGAAGTACCAACGCCTATGATTTTTGAGAAAATCGAGTCATCCACAGAATTTTGAATCCAGAATTTGGCTTTATTTTCTTTGTTCCTCAGTGTTGCCTGATCAATTTTCTGCGGATTAGTCATGGCGGCAAGGTTTGTTGGATCTGGTTCCACATATCCATGATCCACTGGTTCCCAACACTCTTGTGCTTGCAAGAACAACCTCATTCGAAGAGACAAAAACTCATAATTCTTTCCTAGAAGAATTGGACCCTGAGTTGGTCCTAAATTGCTAGACGACGCCATAAAAAAAATTGCAGAAACAACAGAGGGAAATTTCGTATTTTACCTCCGATCGCCAAAATGTCAATTTGCCGATGGCCGAAAAGATCTTATCGGCCTTGAATTGGCCTTAGTCTCCGTGCAATGTGACCATGCACCTTGTGTTAAAGCACTATGGGCTTTTCCCATTTTTTTCCTTTCAATTTGTCGAGATGCGAAATTTGCCTTTGGACAATTCAACAGTCCAGATCTTGCTGTGATGTAATGGTCCAGATCTTATCGAGATATCGCAAATCGGGACTTTATGAACCCTGATGATGAGCTCTTCTAACTCCTCGATTCCCCGATCTCCGATGTACCAATGGCGCTTTCCTTTCGGGAAATTTCCAAGGCTGAAAGGAGAGAAAGAGAAGATGGAATTACTCCACCTGAAAAGAATAAAGGTATGGAGATAAGATAGGTTCCCGATTGATTCTGATATAGTTCCAGTCATGTGCACAATGTTTCCTTGGTCCATCGGATCTACATCAAGAATGAGACTTACCACTCGACCTCTACTGCTATTGCACGATACACCTTTCCATGTGAAACAATCATTTTCCATCCATGATTTAAGAGCTCCACTCAGATCCTTCATGATATCAACTTTGAAATCTAATAATGAATAACGGTCTTCCTCTCCACATTTGTTGGTCACTATAATTGCTTAATTAATTTTAAACAACCAAGTGAAACATAAATTATCAACCCAGGGAAGTCTTTTGTTTCAAAGATAGCTGCGCACTATATATGCTCAATTCCAAAATCACTTAGTGTTGTAGTAAAGAAATTATTCTATCTAACTTTGCTGAAATGAACTGAAGTTCTGAATTGTATCACAGGAAAGAGATCTCCCTATTGCAATTCTTTATAGTTCAAATTAAGAATCCTGGATTACATTTTAAAATAACATTGCAATGGGTA
>ML786445.1:77829-108037 GCA_009831015.1 Picea engelmannii | reverse complement strand
AGCATAAAATAATGAGAAAGGACTTTGTATACCTTGGAATGATCAGGTGAAATGATAGTATAAGTCAAAATGTAGGTGATGAAGGGTAAAATAATAGCAAAAAGTATGGGCAAAAAGAGTACAATATGTGGTCCTAACAGCATTCTGATGTCTTTTTTCCTTGGCATGAGTTTAATGAAATCAATAGTAACATAGCAATGAATGCATTTCTCCATTGCACAGGCAAGGAAATTACAAAGAGTAATTAGAAACTTCTACGCAATGGGCATGAACTTTAAGAAACCCACATTGCAGGAGAGGAGAGGAGAGTTCATCTTGGATTGAAATCAAACCCTTGTTTCATACAAATATTTCAAAAATGCCTAAAGGCATATCAGTCTTGAAACCCTTTATAAAACCCCTGATAAAAATACTGAATAAATTAAGGTATGCATGGGCGCGTACAAAACAATTCATTTGTCGAGAAAGAGGAAGATAACGTAATTGTCCATAATACATTCCAATAGAAACCAAAATGTTAATACATTAATCTACTGGTGACAAATTCATTTATAAATAACACATAGAGTTTCAAATACTTACCACGGGTATCGTTTTGTGAATGTTGGGTATGATAAGTCCAACAACAAATTCCACACATAGAAATTTGTTTCAAAAACCAAAGAAATAGGTGATTTCATCCTTTAAATGTAAACGAAAGGGAACATGAATAATTATAGACTTGAAGACTTTTAAATAAATTGTTCCAATGATGTGGGAGAAAAATACAAAACTATAAAACAAAGAAAGGAATCAGTTAATGAAGAGTCTCACCTTCTTTCAGTAGAATAAAATATATAGTGTAACCTTGAATAAAGTATAAGATACAGTAATCTAGACAACTCCCATGTCTTGATTTACTCACAGTAAATGTAGAGGAAAAAAATGCTTACTTTACAAATTACTGATGCAATACGATTACAGTATTTTTTGTACTAAATTGAAATCAAAACATTTATCAAGAAAATTCACAAAGAAATGTTGAGATATGGAAAAACATAAGAAACACATAACCCAAACTAAACAAAATTTGGAATCTCTGTCTGCACTTGTATTAATAATCAATAAGGAGAGTTTTCTCTATTACAATCAACAAGAAGAAACCATTAATATATCTTCAATCTATGTATTTATAAAAAACTGTAACAACTGAAAACAGTTGGACTTCTCATAATTTAAAATAACAAATACTTGAAATAAGAAAATAGAACATAGTGAATGATGAGCTTCATTGGCGATCTCTTCATCTGTTGGTTGAAACGCTTCTATCGTCTGATATTCTTGATACTTTAGCACAAATTCCTAGTCATCATATCTTTCTTCCCATCTGTCCTTTCATCTATATCCAGTAACATAATGACACATTCATACTTGCTTCTGGATGTGCTTGGTTTCCCATATTCAATACATTGAATGCATTTACTCACTAATTTCACCACCAACCTTGAAGTCTCAGTTGCTTCATTTGCCTAGAAAGTGTATAGATTCCTCTCTACTTAAGGCATATTTTGTTGTATCCTTTTTTCTCCTTGAGATATAACCTGTAATTGAAAGAATGGGTTTACTATCCATTTATTTATTTGAAGGAGGTCAATCTGGTTCATTTTTGGAATGGCCGTCAGAGCTTCTTCTTTTCTTATTCTAGAGCTATACTGGTTTTTTTATATATCAATTTGACCTACGTATGCAGAGATAACATTTCCTTCAAAATCAATTAGGCCTTTGTCTAGTAATGACAATGCTTCTAGACAAGCTTCATTTACCTTTCTGGCAAGTCTTTTTCTTTTTGCTAAATTTGTTTCCCAGGCCCTTACAACTATATCACCTCTTATTTGTTCAGAAAGAGAAATCCGAGGAACATCTGAGACATCATCCTTTGGTACCAATAAGACAACCTCTTGAAACTTAACTCGAGCTGAGCGAGTTTTTCTTTCTTTGATGTAGATGTCTTTCAGAGAAAGATATACTGCCTGGTAGCAATTCTGGATGGCCTCCACCTTCATAAAAAGAACTTTCTAGGCATTTTCCAGTTTATCATTTATTTCCATTGCTTGAGTATGGAAAGATGAAATATCTAATGAGGTACCTTCGGTCAATTCCAAATTAGCTTGCAATTGTTTTATTAGTTCAACATGTTGGGTGATCAGTCCTTGATTGAACCGTGAATTCCTTTGGAGCTCATCAAAGTTGCCCTGGAGTTGTTGAATTTGTTGTTTATCATATGCTCTGTTCTGCTCGAAGTCTCGACTCATTTTGTTCTGGAAAGTCTAATCAGTTGTGTGTATTTTCTTTTGAAGTTTCTCTACCAACATGATCTTCTGTTGCAGTTGTTCGACTAAATTTTCCACATACCATTAAGTAGAAGTGGCAAAAGTGCCCAATGAACCTACAACTTCCTTTGCAAATTTTGTATCATCTCGATTTTGTCCATCGTACACCATCCTTTTCCTTTTGAGTATTAATCCATCTTTCTGATGTGTTTCTCATTTAACGATGGTCCTCCTTTTCTTGTTGAAGAAGAAGTCCAAAGGAGGCATCTCTTCGGGATAAATTGGGGTGAGATTGTCTATAAAAATGACTTCGAAACTAGGATTTCCGAAACTTGACTGCAACAGTGTCAATGAAGTAATAGGGTACCTATCTTCGTAGACGGTTGTTGCTCAGTAATATTGGCAACATATGTGGATGGTGTAGGAGACGTACCCTGCCCTAGTGGATTTGACAATGAAGCTTCTAATTTCTGAGTTAAAACTTTGGTGCTCTTTGGGCTTTCATCAGTATCTTGTTTGTGAGAGCTCCCCGGTTCAAAACCTGGAGGTACAGTTTCCTGTGTAGGTAAAGTGGATATTGATTCTCCCTGTAATACTTTTGACAAGTTGTTTCATCTGTGTCTCTGAAAACTGAAGAAACTAGCATGTTGATCTGGGGATAAAGTTTGTAATCTGTTCAATACCTCCTCATAAGACCTGACTCTCCTGAATATTTCATCATATGGGGAGTTTTCATGCACATATGTCTTCAGTTGTATTGGGCCAGGTGATTTTCCATGATTTTGTGTGGGTTGTGCCTTTTAAATTCGATGTCAACCAACTCGACATCCTCCAAAGTTGCAGCCTCAACATTGGAGTGAACAAAGTCTAATAATGAAAACATACAAACCTGAAGGAGGAAGGTAGGCCATACCTTTTACTGGGTTTCTTTCAACTCCTTACTGATACCCCCTATCAGTGTTTGATAAGCTACTTCTCAGCATACTAGTCATTCTGGTAAAAACCTCGGGAGAGCATGGGGAGGGACTCAGCATCCAAAAACCTTGATGTAAGAGAAGTTTTCTTCGATGAACCAGTGTGCTATTTTTCCTAGATTTCCCATGATTCCGTATGAAATTCAAGGGGCTGGGAAACCGTATAGATCTATATGAATAGGCACCACTACATGGTGGAAAATTTTGTAGAATAAATCTTTGGCCTTGTCTTCCCACAACTTGGAGTGACAGAAGTGAATAGGTACAACACTGGTCGGGGTCCAACTCCAGTTCATTAGTGGGAAAGGGGTTATGAAGCAAATAACATCCATGATATACGTAGACATATAGAAAGTGGTGGGTTTCCCCTTTGACTCTACCAATTTGTATTCTGTGATTTCCTTTGCTAAATTGTCTGATAAAATTTTGGCCCAATTAAAAGAGTATCCCTTGGCCACCTCGTGCATAACTGACACCCATGCCACCAGGAAATGAGTGGGACTCTTCTTCCCAAATAGTTTATAGAGCATCATAGCTACACAAATAATTTGAGTATCTAACGATGTTGTGGCATAAATTCCATGAGCGTCAGCTATGAATTTCTCTGGCTTCCCCCACCAGGACTTGATTATATCAAGATAACTTTTTTCATATTGTATACACTCTTGTTGCTCAAATTCCAGCATGAATGCAACATTGTAATTATATTTGAAGTTGGGGGATATATTATACATTACTTGTACATGTTCTGGTTGGAAAGACCCAACAACAACCTTTTGAGAGTTGAAAATGCTCCTTATTTGGATGTCGACGTTATCCAGGGCCCAACCTATAATGTTGTTATATTGCATGAGTCTCAGCCTCGCGGATATTTTTTGTAGCTATGAATGAGCTATATACCTGATTTTAGCTTCATGAGTGTTGTTCACTTCATCGTCAGAATCCTCTGGGTAATTTATAAGCTCATGCTCCAGAATCTTGAACACATGTGTCCCATATTTCATGGTGTCTATGGCTCACGGTGTGGTATCTGATAGAACATATGCATTCAAATTTTCACCTTCACCAGCTTCTTTAATCATATTTTTTGGTGCCATGATATCGATAAAATCAGAATGAGGTTACCTGTTGCATGGGAATGCATGATCTTCTCAGTTGGATAAAACTTACTATTCTGCGAAAGGTAAAAATTAAATTCAAAATCAAGCATTTTTATTCACATCAAGTGCATTGATCCGAGTATACCTTTACTGATGGAAAATTTATTAACTTTAATGAGAAAGTATACCTGGTGATACACAATCTCTGATAAAAATCATTACCGTTGATTTGTGATAAATTCCATTAATATCGACGGTTCGTGTTCGAGAGTTTTGGATGAAACAGATTTGAAATTTCCTGAATCGCAAATCCATGAAAGGTTAATTAGGAGATAATCTCTTTTAAAATATTAATTAATAATTTTTAACTTCAAGTGCTTAGGATATTCGAACTTCAAGGTTTTTAAATGTAGCATGAAAAGAAATCCTCAAAACCCGAAACTGCAAAAAGTTTAATTATCCAATAATTTCTTTTGAGTTTTAATTAACCACCTTTAAGTTCAAGACTTTCGGAAATTCAGACTTTGGATATTTTAGGATATGCCAAAAGGTAAATGTTTGAACTCCAAAGTGCAAATTCTTTAAATATATTTTAATCAAGATAAACTTAATTAATTAATCTTTAATATTTTGGTATTTTAATGCTTCGTGGATTCACGAGTTAGGTATTTGTTATATTTTCGAAAGGGCATTGCCGTAGTGACGTGTCAAAGATGATGTCATTCTAGATGATGTGTCGAGACCAGGGGGTGCCACATGTTACTTCAAATTGTATAAATCTTCAAATTAAAATGTTGGAAATGGATGCCATGTGTCAACTTAAGGAAGACTCGAAACATACATGTGTACCATGACTCATGTCCTCTAAGGATTTATGAAAAAGTGATAATGGACACTTTTGGGTTTCGGAACATTAATCGTGAAGACCTATCGAAATATCTGAAGCACGAAGCTCTGAAATGACCTTTAGTGATTTGACTCTTTAGAAATCAAGCGGCTCCAAAACTTTGGGAAAAAGAGGAATCGTTCTATCAAACGGGGGAACTTCACCAACAACGGATATCATGCACACCTTATTTCCAATTAACCAGAAATAAATTTGATTTGAATTTCGAAAGTTAATTTCTTGAGTTATCACTTTGGGAAAGATTATATTTTCATAAAGTGGAGAATGTAAAGCTCAAAGTTTAGGATTATATATGTTTCAACACTAGTAGTAGAGAAGCAAGCGTAGACCTTGGAGTCTCAAACCTATGAGGATGCACGTATTCCAGTGCAAGAATATTTCACCTTGAGAACCAGACCAAACATTGAAACTGAAAAATCTATATGATGAAGTCAAGCATCCCTCAAGTGAAGAAATAGGTTAGAAAAAACTACAAGTGTAACGAGTTCGAAATTAATGGTCGCTTAGCATTGTTAAAATATGTAGGGAAAAAACTTACAGTGGAGAACGCCACCAGAAGTGGTGCCTTCACACCAAGAGGCTTGCTCTGCTACAGAGCAGACATAAAGAGTAGGGATACAATTGGGAGCTTGGACCTTTTGGTCCTTGGAACATTAACCCTTGTTGTTAACGGGTAAATCGGTGAATGAAAAAATAGACTAATCCCCCTAGATCCACCTCGATCTAGAACAAAACAAGACAGGACATGGCGCTTTCCCTAGGCTCTAATCATCGAATTTAATACTAAACAAAAGACGAGAGACATACCTTTAAGTGTTGCTTCCTTATGTCTTTGTTGTTCCTATTTTTCTGTGGTGCTCTTGTGATATTGATCCTGCAGTGAGACACAAACCAACCAAAGTGAAAGAAGTAGAGTATATTCAATGACAACCTATGCATATGATCAAGCAATTATGTAATAAAATAAAGATAATTCTATGGGAAAGAAACATGCCACTGTATTATATTAATAATAGGAAGAGAGATTACAACCAGATGCCTTGATGTCGTAAGGTTCCTCCCAACAGTTCCTTGCTTCCCACACACTTCTAATCCAAGAATTCTGAGACTATAGATCTGACATCTATCTTGACAAAATCAAAGCTTAAAGCCACTCTAACCAAGCTAA
The DNA here is from genome assembly GCA_009831015.1 of Picea engelmannii. NCBI lineage: Eukaryota > Viridiplantae > Streptophyta > Pinopsida > Pinales > Pinaceae > Picea > Picea engelmannii. The sequence goes on along the minus strand of ML786445.1, from coordinate 101,579 downwards.
TAATTCCAAGCCAAATCCAACTAAATCAAACTTAATCCCAAGCCAAGCTAACTTTCTCCATGAGAGCTCCTCTCCTTTTATAAGCTGAAGAGGATAAGGTGAGGAGGTTAGGATGATCCCACTAAATCATGAAAGCAAGTAATATCCAAACCATTCAGAGGCCACCTCACCATAGAAGATTCTCCTTCTAGAACCATCAAGAAAATGCTTATTTTTCCCACGTACGAAGGCCGCCGCAACCTAGGTATAGTGCAACCTGTGGAAACTCCACACCCTAACTATAGTGAAGCCTACTAAAATCAAGCATTTCCCAACCCTAGGTATGGTGAAGCCCGTGAAAATCCTCCAAAATAGGGCTTTTACAGAGGAAAACACAACTTCTTCTCTCAGGAAAACCCCTCTGAAGGCAACATATAGGTTTACATCATTAACAATCATGAGGGTGACGAAAATAATGTGTAACACTTGCGTGTATCGATATGTACCTTACCTTCGTTGTTAGAAGATTTGGATAACACCTGTATCTATTGAGCAGTGGATATCAACCCTGTTAGTCCTCCATTAATTAAGTTGGATGTTTCACATACCAAACAATTTCCATGAATTTAAGAACGTTTTTGAAAGGAATGGTTGAATTTAATCCTATCTTGAATTGTGTATGAATGGTTTAGTAGTAGAAACCAATGTCTGGACAAGTGTAGAGGGTAGTTAATCAGGAGCCTACACCTAGATTTTCATGAGGGATGTTATGTCAACTACCATAGCTCGTGTTTCGATCTAAAGTTTAGTCTCAAGAATTTGTCCCATGCAAAATCAATTTAATGTTAAAAAAATTGATATATGTTTTGTATAGGGGTATTTATAATAGCATAGTTTTGATAAACTTCCCCTTATGTTTATAATGGAACATAGGGTTATCACTAGAAACAAAGAATCACCTAAAACATAATGTAATTTGTATCATTCGATTAATTGGTTACCCTAAATTTAAAATCCAATGATCGTCATCTTGGTTAGTAATGATAATTGATATCAACATAGAAAATAACAAATGATAAAGTTTGTTGGTCAATTCCTTACAAGGAAATAACAAGAATTCTATGATTATAGGGTTACTATGAATAGTACATAAAAAAGTAAAAAAACAAATTTATGATGGAAATTTTGGGTATGTGACAAAACGACAGCTTTAAACAATTGGAAATATCTCTTTGTTTATTAGTACCATCCTCAGCAACATGCTCCAGAGATACAGTAGGAATAAGAGGACTCAACTTTTTTCATTTTGAATAAAGAAGTATGTTAGAACAAAAAGTTCTACTTTAAAGATTATATCGAGACTATAACTACAATGTTTCTCTATATAGCGATGAAGGAAAATTACTTGTATTATTAATAAGATAAATTTAATTACATAAGTGTTGTGGAGTACCAACACATATACCTTTTGGGATAAGTAGGAAGTAATATATGATTTCTCATATAATAAATCTTTAAATGTATTTCCGAACTTGGAATTTTAGATGAGAACAGAGTACTCAAGCCCAACACTCTTGGATTGAATATAGAGCCTGGAGATAAGAAGTCCAAAAGGAGCCCAACTACCTATTTGCGAGTAGAGTCTCATGGTAACTCCATGGAAATACTTGGGTATCTATAAGACATAGTCACAACATTTCATCAGAAATAGTACATTAGATCAGATTTAATTTGAACATAATTCAAAAAGGACAAGAATTGAAAAAATAGAGCATTGTTGAACCACTTATCTTTTAGGTTTTGAATTGGTGATTTCCACTGGAATTATAAAATCCGTTAATGGCAAACATATAACACCTTTTGATTTCATTGTTGAGTATGTTTTCCTCCTCGCATAAAAACTGGGATATTGATAAAATTATTGGTCATGATAAAGAGCTCCTAGAAGGAATTATGAATGTGGAGAAAGACGGAAACCTGGAAAACTTGATGGGTCCCCTCACAAAATCATGAGAGACCAATATTTAGTCTTGTATCTATGCTAATAATTCAACATTTCAGATAAAACATGTACAAATGAAAAATAGAAGTCTCGTCCTTTTATTCTTGGTATCAAGTCTTAGAGTATAACTGGTTGAAAAATTAAACATATATAGTACTGATGATAAAAACAATGGAAGAGAAAAATATATTAAATCATCTTTTTAAAAACCCCTCCACACAGAGTATACAATCCCTTTGACATAGGGATACTCTTAGTCTTACATAGAGCTAACAGAACGCTATATGATTGTGATTGGAGTAAATTCTAGAAAAAAAAATGGTAAGAGGGAAAATTCTTTATTTAAAGCCACAGAGAAACCTCAAGATGACATGCAAGTGAAGGATACCTAACAACTACAAAAAAATATGGATATTTTCTTCTTTATAATAAAGAAAAAATCTATTAAATCTTTACACAAATAAATTCTTTCTATGTCATAGATTTAAGGGAGAGAATATTGACGACTGTCAAAAATAAAAAACACATACGCAAAGTATATATTTGTCTCCTTGTCAAAAATAAATATCTTACTCAACTTGAGTGTAGACGGATTGTCTGTACACTAGCACAGCCACATAATTGTGGCTGATCAATGACGAAAGGCTGATAAGATGAAAAGAATCCTTAAAAGAATATATTATTTTTTATTATTGATTAACAAATAAATGGTTGAGCTTCATTTATTTGGTGTTAATATTTTAATTTTTGTTAATCACTTACATGGCAATCAGTTAGCTATCAAAGTAATTTTTAAATATGATTAGGTAAATGTAAAAAAGTAAACACATAAACTAATGTCTTTATAATAGCTAGGAAGTTAATGATTGAAATCACAGCCATTTATTTGTGTGACTACTAAGAATATTCCATCCATATTTAATCATGTCCATAGAAAACTTATTAATCACTAAACCCCTATTAAATCTACCCATTGTCAATAGATGTACACCTTTCGACGTAATAAGATGGTAATCCATTTCTCGTGGACTGCATTTTATGTACATTCAAAGGATTTTACAGTGAGTCAAGACCCATGAATCCAGAACCGAGCAGATACAGAGTAGAAACCCTAGAGACAAAAATGATAAGAGGAAAAAAAAAAATTCCTTCCGACCCCTTACTAAGGACACATTGAGCCCATAAATATTTGGTACCTTACTCTGAAAAAAAATACGTCAAATCACATCCAGGAATGATCTTTCCATGTGAATTCCATGCATAGCCCAATATTAGGAGAATTGACCAGGACTTTCCAAACAAGAGTTTAATGGGTCTGGTCATATGTTATATTCCCTAATCATCTCGAATTTAGATTTAAATATATCAAGATAGGTTTAATCGATCGTTTTGGATTACCCACTTTCTGTAACATCCCCAGGCAGCCACAGGCTGGGGTATGCTACCTACAAGCCCACCCTTGGACTTCTTTCTCACACCGATACCTTCTTTATTTATTAAATATGCATAATATAAGAGAATTAATGACATGCACAACAATATCCATCAAACATGCATGTTCTAAAGATTCAATTAACGATAATTAAATATATATCAGAAAAACATTCATACACAGATAATAATATCACAACAGATAGCACTTATCTTTATGAAAGATGACACCAACTAGATTTAGACAAAGGACTTTCCATGCAACCATAGAAACTACTGCTCCAAATATCAACAATAGGGTCACCCCTGAGCTAGGGCTATGAATCCACAAGGATGGTTCCAGAGTGAATTTGGATTCCCAAACCAGTCAGCTCTCAAGATCTCAGAGGCTTCCCAACACTCACAATAATCCAAGTACCTAGCTCTCTTCTACCCATATTGCACCACCAGAGAGAATCAACCTCCACCTTTCTCTGCCACACAGTCCCTCAGGTAGTCCTTCTCTTTATTTGGGCCTCCAGTGCAACTGGTCTAGAATATCAATGCTGAAACTCTCAGGACTCACAATTGTGAGCCATGTTGGAAACAGGCCACTCCATCTCAGACATGCAAGCCTCAAGGCATGACTGGATCACACCAGTAACCACTACAGCCAACTATCCTGTGGCTAATTCTTTTGCAGTTTGGTCCCCCTTCGCGAGACCAATACATAGGGGAGGATGGATGGAGGAGGTAGGTAAGTGCATGGGATTGCGTGAGAGTAAGAATGAGGTAACACAAAGGTTACATAGAGGACAAGCCAATGACCAACCCCACAATCGGACCAGGGGCGGGTTTAAGTATGTTCGTGGGGAAATCAAGAACCCTTCTCTTGTGGAATCATATCCCCCTATAACTCTAGTCCTTGTCCGTCTAGCAGCTAACGAGGTATGCATTATTAATAATGATAAAAAAATTACATGTCTTGGGCACACTAGCCTTTTAATAATTTTTTGGGCACTCTAGCCTCTCAGTATCATAACATTACATTATTTAAAATGGGGTTTCAAAACCTGGGGTGTTACATCCCCTCCCCCTTATTTTTGCAATATCCTCAGTGCATATACAAAACAGAGATCAAAATCTCAAATTTATTCAAAACGTTGTGGGTACTCTGCCTGCATGGCATATTCATGCTCCCAGGTAGCATCTTCAGGACCGTAGTAGGCCCACTAAACTTTTACCATCTCTATAACTTGATTCCAGATCATTTTTACCTTTTTGTCCAATACCCGTACTAGATGAACCTAAAAATATCCCTCCGTCTCTACCTGAATCAGATGCCAATCAATAACATGGTTAGGATCGTGTACATATTTCTTTAGTAAAGGTACATGAAATACATTATGCACATTTATGGAGTAGGCAATGCAAGCATGTATGGAACTGGTCCTATTCTATCTAATATTTCAAATGGACCACATAATTTGGCTGCCAACTTTGCACAACTACACAACTTCAAATAGCTTTTCTTGGGCTTCACTTTCAAAAGTACATGCTCCCCTATTTTAAATTCTCTAACTATATTGTTCTTGTCTACATAAACATTCTATCTATCTTGAGTTGCCTTTAAATTCTGCTTGATCTTGACCACATGGTCTTCCATGTCCTTGAGCAACTCCAGCCCAAGCAACACTCTATCTTCTGGGTTGTCCCAGCTCACTGGAGTATTGCATTTCCTACCATACAAGGCTTCAAATGGGCTCATTATCAATGAATCTTGATACCCATTATTATATGAAAACTCAACCAAGTGTAGGTAATCTTCCCACTTAGATGGCTTATCCATCACATACATTCTCATCATGTCTTGAATTATTCGATTGACTCTCTCTATTTTCCCATCAGTCTGGGGATGATATGTTGTGCTAAGGTTTATATTTGTGCCAAATCCTTTAAAAATTCCCCTCCAAAAATTGGAGGTAAACTCTATATCCCAATGCGAGACAATTGTCCTAGGTATCCCATGCAACCTAGGAATTTCCTTTATGAAAATTTCTACAATATTAGTTGTTGTATGCATTATCTTCAGAGGCACACAATGAGTAGCCTTTGTTAATTTGTCAACCACCACCATGATTGAATGATGTTTCTTATTCATTCTAGGTAATCCTGTGATGGAATCCATGGTGATCACTTCCCATTTCTTCTTTGGATTTGGAAATGGTTGCAACAAACTTGATGAGTTCCTATGCTCATCCTTCACCTTCTGACATTCCATACATCAAGTGATGCAATCAAAATATTTCTTCATTTCTGGACAAAAGAACTAGCTTCTTACTGTTGTAATTGTTTTCTGGTAATCGGGATGTACAACATAAGGAACATCATGCATTTCCTTTAGTACCAAATTCCTCAATTCTCCAAAACTAGGAACATAGATTCTATTCTTATGCATGACTAATCCATATTCCTTTATCTAATACTCCTTTATTGTTTGTTGTACATCTCCTTTTTTTATGTTTTCTTTTACCTGTAGGTAATGTTGATCTGTAAGAAGACTATCTAAAATTCTTCTCTTCAAGTCTGACTAATGCATACTGACAATAGTAGCATGCATGAGATTCACTCTCCTACTAAGTGCATCGACAACTTTACTATCCTTTCAATTGATATGCTTTATATCGAAGTCATATTCGTTTAAAAATTCTAGCCATCTTGTTTTCCTGACATTCAAGGTCGACTGTTCAAAAAGATATTTCAGGCCAATGTGGTCTGTCCTTAATTCAAATTTATTCCCCATGAGATAATGCCTCTACATCCTCAAGGCGTGAACAATGGCAACAAGTTCCAAGTCATGTGTGGCATAGTTCCTCTCATGTTCCTTAAGATTTCTGGACTCGTATCCAATGACATGTCCATTTTGCATGAGGACTCCCCCAATTCCTTCCTTACAAGTGTCTGTACATACAACAAAACTTTCATTTGGATCAACAATCTTTAACACAGGTGCACTAGTAAGTAATTCCTTCAACAGATTAAAATTCTTTTCACACTTGAGTGTCCATTCAAATTTAGTTCCCTTCTTTTGCAAAGAAGTGTTGGGATGAGAAATATTAGAGAACCCTACTATGATTCTTCTATAGTAGCCAACTAATCCCATAAAATATATGATATCTGACACATTTTTGGGTGTTGGCCATCCTCTAATGGCTTTGATCTTCTCTGGATCTACTACTGTTCCTTGCTCTGAAATAATGTGTCCTAAGCAATGGATCTTCTTTTGATAAAAATAACACTTACTCAACTTGGCATACAACTGATGTTCTCTCAGTACTTTCAATACCAATCTTAAGTGATGTTCATGCTCCACTTTAGACTTAGAATAGATAAGTATGTCATCCAGGAATACTATGACAAACTTGTCCAAACAATTTCTGAATATTCCATTCATTAAGCAAATGAAGATAGTTGGTGCATTGGTCAGTCCAAATGGCACCACTACAAATTCATAATGCCCATACCTGGTCCTAAAGGTTGTCTTATGAATGTATTCTTCTTTGATTCTTACCTGATGGTAACCTGCCCTCAGGTCAATCTTTGAAAATATCTTTTCTCCTCATATCTAATCAAAGAGGTCATCAATTCATGGTAGAAGATACTTGTTCTTTATAGTGTACTCGTTCAACTGTCAGAAGTCAATACACAACCTCAAGTTTCCATCCCTCTTTTTGACAAAGAGTGCTAGTGCTCCCCAAGGTGAAACACTTGGATGTATGTACCCTTTCTTCAACAATTCCTCCAACTACATTTATAATTCCTTTAACTCTAGTGTGCTCATTCTCTAAGGTGTTTTTGACATCGGGGCTTCTCGTGGCACTAAATCAATTGAGAAATGTATCTCCCTTCTTGGTAGCAATCCGATATTTCTTGGAATACATCCTCAAATTCTTGTAGTACCGAGAAATCTTCAAGGCTTGGCCCCTTTGTATTATCTGGCTCTTCCACATGAGATGCATACAATTGACATCCTTTCCTAAAACATCTTTTCAGCCGTAAGGCCGAAATCTCCCTTATAGAGATGGGTCTTGGAACTCCTCTCACAGTGCTTTGTTTTCCATTTCCATCAAAACATTTAAATGTCTTATTATGACAATCTAGGACAATATGATGCTTGTCCAACCACTGCATCCCAATCAGAACATCATAAGATCCCAATGGTATGATATTTAGATCAGTACTAGTATTCACACCATTAATACTTATGGAACAACTTCTGACCATATCATGGATTCTCCTTTTGGTTCTGGTGGCTAACTGAACCAAGCTTGCTTTTCCAAGTTTAATTTTCTCCAAATGTAATTTATCCACTATCTTAGGATCAGTGTAACAATTACTTCCTCCTGAATCAATCAAAATAACAACAGGTTGATTTATGATCTTACCTTCCACCTCAATCATATTGAACCGATACTCTGCTTGTTGATCATTTAAAGATGCATAGATTCTTCCCATATATTTGACTGTTGTAGCCTCTTGGATGTTGTGCATAGTTTTCACTCTATCTTTTATGTGTGGGCAATCCTTGTACATGTGATCTTGTTTGCATCCCCAACATTGGATTGGTGGTCTTCTCCTTTTTCCCAAGGAATCTTCTTTCTTGAAATCCCCCTTAGCATACTGATCTTGATGATTTATATTAGGCTCATTCCTATTGAAGGGAGGCTTGAATCCTTTCCTCCTATGATTAAAATTCACATTTTTTTTGTCCTTCCAATATTTATGTAGTTATTCTCTTCCATGGCCTTGCTTGTACATGTATTTAGCCTTCCTAATGGATTCAGTCAAGGTATTTGGTTCATCATACTTGATCTTTTCCTTATAAAAGGCTGGAAATCCAGTTATAAATATATGTATTTTCACTTTCTCATCACCAATGAACTTGACATACTTTAACAATCCCAAGAACTTCCTCTCATACTCTTCCATAGTCATGCTTCCCAACCTGATTTCAAAGAACTCCTGCATTTTCTTGTCATAGAAATTCTCTAAGAGGTACTTCTTATGGAAGTACTTCTTGAACTACTTCCAAGTGATCCCACTTTCATTAACATGTTCCACTTTCTGTAGTTGGTCCCACCACACTAGAACTTTCCCATGTAAATGGTAGGTGGAAATCCTAGCTTCTAGGTTTGATGAATAGTTATGAAACTGAAAGTATCTCCTGAGCCAAATAAACCATACTTCGGCATCATATTCCCTTTCTCTTTCACCATCGAAGGAAGGTGGATTGAGCTTCCTCATCTCTCCTTGAAAACTACCTACCTCTTGTTTCCTTATTTTTTGCCTAGTAGGGGACACCTCTGAACTACTTATGGGATCATCCGATGCATAAGGCTTTCTTTCTCAGTAAGGAGGTGAGTGGTGTCCATGAGCTCTGTTAGAACTTATTGAATAACCAACTCTTCCACGAGCATTTCTTCTTTCATGACACTTGCCTCCTTCCTCTTGTCTTGAGTTGAATCCCTTCTCTTTTTTCCTCTGTAACTGATCCAAGCTCTGCAACAGTCGAGCATTTATCTGAATTTTCTCTCTCACAAGTATTTTTTTGTCTACTTTGTAGCTCTGCACTTCCATATTCAATATTCTTACCATTTCTATCAACATTTCCTACTCTCCTTTTTCCTTTCATCCATTGGACTCTGTCTCTGCATTACCAACTCTGGTATTCTAGCCTTTGGCCTCCTTATCATGACTAGAGGATCCTTTTCCTTCTTCCATTTCCTCAATACGCATCATGAGTTGATGTGTTTAAACCCCTCAATTATGCAAAATGTGCAAGCGACCATTTTGTTAGAATTATGCATATGATAGACAAAAATTGCCAAACCATACTACAGGTCTCTTTCTTGGTTTTGTTCATGGAGATCATATCCTTGTTCTTTGAAAGTAACAGTTTCCTATTATCCTTGGGTTGACACAAAATTTCATCCTGCGTAGGCACTTCCTTCAAACCACCTTCGCAGGTACCCACGACTAGAAACCATGGCTAAATCCTTCCTTAGCATTTTCTGTCTCGAAGACAACCAATTCGGCTTTTCACAGTCCTTTCCTCAGCTCTCAATCTACATATGACCATGACCATGACCCTGCACTTAGATGAGAAAGTTCTTATCTAGAGATTCGGGACTTCGGGACTTTCAACTATTACCGGATCAACGATCCTCGTCCTCTTTCATGATGAATGATCGAGATCCACTTCGGGACCCTGCGCTTTGGGAGTATCAAATTTCCTTGCTTTCCTCCTCCTGTAACTCTTTTACCCAAAGTTCATGATCTCCCGATGCATTTCCTCCCATAGATCGATGAATATGAATCTCTTAGACTCTTCAGGCATCAGAATTTTCAAACTTCCCTCCTGCACTTTCTCCTAGAGTGCTTTCACCCGAGGTCGATGATCCTTCGACACGTGTCTTATGGAATCAATGTTCAATATGCACTCTAGCCTTCAGGCATTCGGTAGTTTCCAACCCAACACAACCTATCACATCTTTCCCCTCTGGCGTGCCTAGTCTCCAAACTGCACGATCTGTCACCACGTGGAAAAATACTAGAAGCGGACATGTGGCCCAATAAGGCGGGTGGCACATGTCATGCTCTAATCGACTTTTCAATACTCAAAATGATCAAAACTTACTGACACATGGCACACATCCCATGTTCCCATGTCATCCTAGGTGACGTCTGCAAGCCATGTCACTTCATAATTCTGGGGTCCACATCACCTCCAGGTGATGTCATCATGCCCCACCACTTCATCACTTCAGGTGTCGGGACTTCGAGAGTTTTCATACTAGCACACTTCCAATTCTCCCAAACTCTGAATTCCTGAAATAGCCAATCTGTCACCATGTGTCCTCTTGGATCAGACGACTACGATTCACTTCGAGTCTTCACCCGGAGTTCATGGATCTTCTCCATGTGTTCTCCTCAATCTCATGACTATTTTTTACTTCGCACCTCCGGACTTCGAATATTTCAAACCTCAACCTTTTTTGAAAAAACTTTTGTCTGAAGATCATGATCTGGTGACGAGTGCCACCTCACGGATCAACGAATATGATTACTTCTGGACTTTAGACTTCAAAAATCTCAAACTACAAAACTTATCTGGCCCCACAGGATTTTGCCCGAAGCCCTAGATCTGGTGATGCATGGCTCACGGAAGATCAGTGGTTGAGATCCTTTCGGGTCTTCGGGTTTCAGAAATCTCAGTTTTCAAAACTTTTCTGGTCCCAATGGATTTTATCCGAAGCCTTGGATCTGGTGACGCATGGATCTTGACAAATCGACAGCTGAGATTCACTTCGGATCTCCGGGGTCTGAAAATCTCAATTCTCAACTTCTCCTGCTCGCCTTTTCCTAGAGTCCTTTTACCAAGAGCACACAATCGGGTGACGCATGTCCTCTTAAAGATAGATGGTTCTTGACTACTTCTTCTCTTCAGAGGTTCGTTGCTCAAGTACTAACATGTCACATCACTACATTCCTTTCAAATTGTGGGGGAATTCATCAATGGTTTGGAGTAACCCGTTTTTCACCCCGCAATTCCCTTGATGCTGACACATGACACTTCAAGGAAACTGTGGTTTGGATTGCGAGACCACCTTGGGAAATTAAATCCCATGCAACTCGATTCCACGCAATGCCTGTTGGTCATTGATCTCTCTCTCCAATGGGATCTTGCGGTCACGACCTTAACCCTTCTTCCTTTTCATCGGATGACCCCTGTTCACCTATCCTCCGATCCAACAATATCAGATCTCTCCAGATCCTACAGTTGTGATCGCTCCCCAATGCAACAGGAATGGTCACGATCCTTCAAACTCTTACATAGGTTCTATGACGTTCTATCTCTTGCATAGCTTTTGTAATTCCATTCCTCCTGAGCTTTTCAATTTCATGGTCAGAGTTTGATCTCGATCACGAGACTATGACCAACATACTCATCCCATACCGGCTTGGTGTTTCAACTAGAATCTCTTATACCAATATGTAACATCCCCATCCAGCCAGAGTCCGAAGTATGCTACCTACAATCCCACCCTTGGACTTATTTCTCATACCAATACCTTCTTTATTTATTAAAGATGCATAAGATAAGAGAATTAATGACATGCACAACAATATCCATCAAACATGCATGTCCTAAAGACTCAATTAATGATAATTAAATATACAACATAAAAACATCCATACAAAGACAATAATATCACAACAGAGAACACTTGTCTTTATGAAAGATGACACCAATTGGCTGCAGACCAAGGACGTTCCACCCAACCATAGACAATACTTCTCCAAATCTCAACAACATCGTCACCCCCGAGCCAGGGCTATGGATCCACAAGGACAGTTCCAGAGTGAACTTGGCTTCCCAAACCAGTCAACTCTCAAGATCTCATAGGCTTCCCAACACTCACAGCAATCCAAGTACCCATCTCTCTTCTACCCATCTTGCACCACCTGAGAGAACATACCTCCACCTTTCTCTGCCACATAGTCCCTCAGGCAGTCCTCCTCCTTATTCGAGCCTCCATCCCAACTGGTTCAAAATATCAATGTTGGAACTCTCAATACTCGCAACTTTGAGCCATGTTGGAAATAGGCCACTGCATTTCAGACATGCAGGCCTGTTGGGCCCCAACAACTCCCCCTAAATTTTTACAAAATTTAAAGGGCCCTCATTTGAATCTTGATAATTATAATGAGCTATAGAATCAACCTTTTCAAATAGTTCCATACCTTGGCTTGCTTTGAGAGAAACTTAAGACATTCACTATAGTATGAGACATTCATTACAAGAGTATATGTCAAAAGTTAGAAACGAGCATAAAAATCTCAATTTAAACAAAAACGTTATTTTTTATCAAATGTTTACTTTTGGTTGAATTATGATTATGTGTTCTTTCTTTTTCTCATTAGCAAATTTAACTATTTTGAATAATGTATTCAATACTTCATCAAATTTTATCTTGGTTGGTTTCTCATTTTCATAAAATCATTTGGTGATATTAATTAATTTTTTTTTTTTTTTCATTTTGCATCTCATTTCAAAATAATAAAAAATAAAATAAAGAATTATCTATCATTTGTTTGATTTTGTAAAAAACTAAAATTAATATTTTTTCTCCATTAACTTGAAGCTTCTAGATCATATTCGAAAGAAAATTATAAACAATGTTTGTTTATAAGTTATAGTTAGTTTAAATTCATTTTTTATTTTTCTAGATTTTGTTTTATTCACATTTTTTAGGTTATTAATTTAGATTTCTTTTAGTTTCACAGGTTTCTATTATCAAATATTTGATACGGATCTGATCATGACTTGATTTTATTATCCAAATACATTCAAGATGATTGATCCAAATATAATTTTGGATTGCTACAAATAATTTTATGAGCAACAACGGATACAATTTGCAAAGGCGTCAAGATCAGACAGACAATTTTGCAGAACTGATTTCAGACAAACTGTGAGAAATGTGAAGAAATGGTTGAAAACCCAGAACCCAAATGGACCCATTTACCTTCCTTGTAGAGATTTTGCCAAAAAATGGCACTATTTGAGAGGTATGGATGTCTTTTTACAAGGAAAATTTTAGGTAGCAAAAATTAATAGTGACACCCAGACTATTCATTCATTGTATAAATATATGAGAAAGCTCAGAGCCATACGATACATGAAATTGAGAGGATAATTTTTATCCTTTCTCTTTTGTATATTATATCTTTTGTAAACTTTTTATTTCTTTTCAAATGGAGTAATGGATGGCTGTAATCTTTGGGAGAGTGAACGAGTATTTTCAAAGAAGAATATGGAATTCCAGGTTTCTTAATGACTTTTGTCCTGTGAGTAAAATGGTTTTATTTTCATATAATATCTTCATATACTTTGAATAATTGATTATGCATTGATTTAAATAGATTTAGTCTTTTTTTATCAATACATGGTTACTTATTATCATTTATGTATTAATTTTTCCAATCTTTAAAGTCTATTATCCAAAAAAATTCTTTCAGGACTACAGAATGGACAAGTGATTCAAAAAACTTAATAGAACGACATATATGCATTTTTTCTTTAGCCTTTTGTTTATAATGTTGCTATTTATGTTTTTTTAATCTTGTTACATGTGCAGGTCTAATATCTTTAGATTAAATGATTTGTGATGTGTAGGAGGTTTATATTATAAATATCATCTATCATTTGCTTCATCAAAATACAAATGTTGTGATTATATCTTCGATTTAAATAATGAAATTTATCTTTGAGTTTTAAATGGAATGATAAAATGAATAGATTTCTTCGAGATCTATCTTGCTATAATCATATATAATTATGAGATCACAGATTTATGTTTTTGTTTCCGTTTCTGTCATTAAAACCTAAGCTTCCAATACATGTTCTGAATTTATTTAGAATAGTCACAAGCTTCATTGCAGATTTCTGTCTTAGACATGGAAGTTGGATGTTCACCACTCATGTAGATGCTTGGATACACCTCACTAATTCACTGAGAGGATAGATTCTTTGTAATTTTCTGTCATTTACATATCATTGAAACTAGAATGTATGGTTCAACTTCGACTATCCACATGTTCATGTTTCATTAACCTTTTTTTGCAAGATTCTTTAAATTTATAAAAGAAAAATAATAAATATTTTTATGTGCTTTCTTTATCTGCTTCCTAGAAGCAATCATTTTTCATATCGATTTTCGTAAGTTTCAATTAAAACTTGCATCTTGTAAATCATGTAAATAAACGAGACTTGCATATCTTCCTCTTAACTACAACTACTACAGTTACATTAGAACATATGTACATATATATATATATATAATGTTTAGTAATCGGTTAGTTGTTTAAGTTCTTTTATTTATTTTGTTTGTTTCTTCTAGAACTTTTAGATTGGCCAACGAAGCCATTAAACCCGTCAGAATGAGTTATACCAAATGGCTTGGGTTATTTAGACAACCCCGGACCGGACTCGTTCTTCCAATTAACGGCCGATCATTTTTGTCTGTCAACAAATGGCGCTAGGAGGGCCGATTGACAAGATGGCCTTGTAGGAGCCTTTATTTTAAATGTATTCAATTTCCCCATGGCTCCCCAAATCACTGTGTTGGAGCATGCTTTCCACTTCTCATTACCCGATGTTCCCAACGAGATAGTATCTCACTTGTCCAAACTCACCTTTGATGGTGGGGGGAATGTATCTGCAAAAGACCATATTAACAAGTTTTGGTGTAAATTCATCAAGCATGATATTTCTGATTTAAAGGTTTTGTGCAGATTGTTTGCTTTTACTTTTAGGGGTCGGATTAAACATTGGTTTGAGTCTTTTCCAGCATATCATATTTTTGATTGGTTTCAGTTTGTAGATGAATTTTTAGATGATTTTGAAATCTATGATTACAATCAATTATATGAAGAATTTCAGACTTTGCTAATCAATGACGATTCATCTTCAAAAGGATTTTCGACAATAATCCATCATGTTCTTTGTAAATTTAATCTTGATGACATGTCATTTGTATTAAATCTCCTCTATGATGCTTGCATCCAGTCATATTTGATTGCAAATGATGAAGCAATTACAAATACTATCACTCAATTGCAAGAATAATTGTGTTCACAGGATGAGAGGGATCCATCCAAAAATGTTGAACAAACAAGGGAGGTAGAATCTATTGAAAATGTTCTTACCGAGAATCAAATTGGTTTTTCCTATGAATCATTGTATTTTCAGTCCTCGACCATCGTGGAAGAAGATTCGATGTTGGGTCAAGGTGAATGTCCTCATTCTCCGAACTCTTTCTCTAATCGGTATTTAAATTCGGTTATTGAAGAAGACTTAGGTGATGAAAATGATCTTAAGAATTCTAACATTCCAATGAAACTGATTAGAGATATAGATCTGTAATTGGAAGAGGATACCTTAAACCCTCATCTACAAATTGTACCTTATCAACATGAAAGATCAGATGTTTTTCATGAAAGTTTTGAATTATCTATTTTATAGGAGGCAAATTTAGATCATCATATTATGTTGAAGAATTTATCACCAAAACAGAGTGAAAGTTTTAAGGAAAATGTAGAGGAATGTCTTGAGAATACCATTGTTAAATATCATAGCTCAAGATATTATTTTCATGTGCTTATTTCTAATTCCTTTTACTCTTTATATCCCGATCTCTTCTTAGATTCTGGTGGATTTGATATTTACCCACAACATCTTACTCTTTGCCACCGCAATCCAATCTTTTCGATATGCCAAAATTTGGTGAAACTAATTCCAAACATAACACTTATCAAGTCAGAATTGATGCTCTTTCACTTTCATCACTCGAATGGAAAAATGACATGTTGCAAGATGATTTTACACGATTTATTTTTGAAAAAGAAAATGCACTCATCCTTATAAAGATCGAATATTCTACATTGCATATTCGTTCTTTGATTAGTTCGAATTTTAATGTTTATGCTTCACATTTTGAAACAATCAATCTCATCAAAGGAAGCGTTCAAACCAATAATCTAACTGATGTCATGAATCCTCTTATGATGTGTTCCCCATTGATATATCCATTTTATCAAATTCATAGCTTGCATCCTAATTTTTATGACAGGATCTTAGAATGGCTTGAAGATTCGTATCTAAAAAATCTTCATAATAAAGATAAAGTTGTGCTTTCTTTGTTTCTACCTAAATATCTAGGAAGTAAGCATTACATGATTTTTTTAGATCCTCCATGTGAAGAAATTGATGAACACTTGGAGAATTGTCAGGAGTATCGGGCACCTCGGCCTTGGTTGATGGTTATGTTAGATCCCCGTAATATTGACAAGTTTTCCAAACTTACACTTTTCCATGCCATTATGAACCATATCACGACCAGATTGCAGAATGGTTGGAGGATTCATACATCAAGAAGTTTCAAAAAAATGGTAAGGTCATGCTTGTTTTATTTTTAAAAGAATATATAGGAGGTAAGCATGACATATTTCTTTTGTATCTACAAATACTACATTCTTTTATTCTGATTTTTGACTTTATATGCCTTGCAGAATTGAAGATGCTCTTGTGGTTGCATTGGAAATATGATTAGCGTTTTGATCTATTTGGTAGTTAGAGTAGGTTTAGGAGTAAGTTTTCTTTTAGTTTTATATTTCTTAGTTTTTTCTCTTTGTAATAATGCAGTTATGAACACAAGCAGGCACACCAAGAGAACCGTAATATGAATGTTTTCAGGGAAGTCCACTTTAAATCTTTTTCTCTTTGCTTTTCGTTGAATATTTATTTTCAAAAATGCACTATCATCATGAAAATTTTAAATGGAAAGTAAGAGATAAGTAAATTTGAACTATCAATGCAACCCTGATCCAAGGTGCCACGGGTAAGACTGCACTCATCTTAATAAGGATTTTTCTATCTTCTTTTAGTCTCTTTTATTTTTAATAATAATGCTTGATCAAAGTAACATCGTATACATCACTATCTTAATAAAATAACTTGCTCGCATATGATATTTTATATGATTTAGTTCTTTCTTTATTTCACAGTGAGATGATAATGGATACAATAACTTAAGTTTATCTTTGGCCGAAATCATGTCCTGAAAAGTTTTCTTTTGTTGTTTTGATTTTGTGTACTTCTGATTTTGAATCCCATTAATTAAATTTGATTTGGTTTGTTGTGTGCTTTTGTTTTCTTTGATTATTTTAAATGGGTTTTCTTCTTATCTTTCTTTTTGAATCAATATATTTCTGATCAAAAAACTATTTGAAGGAAGCATTTATTTTAAGACTTGTGTTTTTCAAGCAATTTGAAATAGTTGAAAGAGGTCCTGATATTAAGATATAGCTCAAACAATTTATTTTTAAGTCAATTGTCACTCTCATTTTTTCCTCAAATTGTCTTTGCCAGAGTATTACACTAGAGATATGGTTTAAATATTTGAGAATTACGATGATCTTTAAACTTTTTATGCCTTCCATATTCTTAAGGAATTACTTTTAAGTGCTTCCCCATTCTCTAGATGATTTCTTAAAGGAAATCTAAAATCTCTAAACCATGATAAAACTTCCAGTTTTGAAAGAAAATAAATAACATGGTCAACTATTTACCTGTATTGCAATTAACCTCCAGTATCACCTTGCTCTCTTTGTCATTAAGAAATCTATAATTGTATTATTATTTAAAAGTGGCATAAGAGGGTTGGAAGCACTTAAGTGTGGGAAGTGTGTGTGAACTTGTCGGGGTACTGAACAGGCTCATTGGCAGCGGGTAAATGCACACATGATACCAAGACAACATCGGCGGGGTACTGAACAGGCCTGTTGGCAACAAAGCAATGTCGGGTTGAGAGGTAGAAGGTATATGTTTTTAAATTAACTTTTATGGAAGTATACATTATGTGGATACAACTATTGGATGGGATTAAAAAATTTGAGTGAGTTAAATGACATCCCTGTTGAGGCTATGGACGTCTGCTGATAGCAGTGGCTCTGTCAACGGTATTGAAGTTCTTTTATAAACATCATGACTCTTTGACTAAGACACTATTTCAGGTTATAATCCTCTGCAAAGAAAATTCTATTGTCTGGTTATAACATTGAGCTTATCCTAACACTATATGGTCTCAGAGTGAATTTATTTTAGGGAGCTTGAATCATTTTTCAAGTCTTATTATTTTCTTCCTGAGATGAAATCTTACAAAATCAGAGATACCTTCTTCACCCAGTAAGTCGCCATTTGTTGGGCCCCAACAACTCCCCCTAAATGTTTACAAAATTTAAAGTGCCCCCATTAGAATCTTGATAATTATAATGAGCTATAGAATCAACCTTTTCAAATAGCTCCACACCTGGGCTTGCTTTGAGACAAACTTAAGACATTCACTATAGTATGAGACATTCATTACAAGAGTATATGTCAAAAGTTAGAAACGAGCATAAAAATCTCGATTTAAACAAAATCGTTAATTTTTATCAAATGTTTACTTTCCTTTGAATTATGATAATGTGTTCTTTCTTTTTCTCATTAGCAAATTTAACTATTTTGAATAATGTGTTCAATACTTCATCAAATTTTATCTTGGTTGGTTTCTCATTTTCATAAAATCATTTGGTGATATTAATTAATTAAATTCTTTTTTCATTTTCCATCTCATTTCAAAATAATAAAAAATAAAATAAAGAATTATCTATCATTTGTTTGATTTTGTAAAAAACTAAAATTAATATTTTTTCTCCATTAACTTGAATCTTATATATCATATTTGAAAGCAAATTATAAACAATGTTTGTATATAAGTTATAGTTAGTTTAAATTATTTTTTTATTTTTCTAGATTTTGTTTTATTCACAATTTTTAGGTTATTAATTTAGGTTTCTTTTTGTTTCACAGGTTTCTATTATCAAATATTTGATACAGATCTGATCATGACTTGATTTTATTATCCAAATACGTTCAAGATGATTGATCCAAAAATAATTTTGGATTTCTACAAATAATTTTATGAGCAACAACAGATAAAATTTGTAAAGGCGTCAAGATCAGATAGAGGATTGTGAAGAACTGGTTTCAACCAAACCATGAAGAATTTGAAGAAACAGTTGAAAACCCAGAACCTAGATGGACCCATTTACCTTCCGCCTTATAGAGTTTCCCAAAACAATGCACGATTTGAGATATATGGATGTCTTTTTACAAGGAAAATTTCAGGTGGCGAAAATTAATAGTGACACCGAGAATGTTTATTCATTGTATAAATATATGAGAAAGTTCATAGCCATAGGATCCAAGAAATTGAGAGGAGGATTTTTATCATTTCTCTTTTATATATTATATGTTTTGTAAACTTTTTATTTCTTTTCAAATGGATTAATGGATGGTTGGAATCTTTGGGAGAATGGATGAGTATTTTCAAAGAAGAATATGGAATTCCAGGTTTTTTAATGGCTTTTGTCCTATGAGTAAAATGATTTTATTTTCATTATAATATCTTCATATTCTTTCAATAATTGATTATGAATTGATTTAAATAGCTTTAGTCTTTTTTATCAATACATGGTTAATTATTATCATTTATGTATTAATTTTTCCAATCTTTAAAGTCTATTATCCAAAATAATTCTTCCAGGACTACAGAATGGACAAGTGATTCCAAAAAATTAATAGAACGACATATATGCATTTTGGCTTTATCCTTTTGTTTATAATGTTGTTATTTATGTTTTTTTAATCCCGTTACATGTGCAGATCATATATCTTTAGATTAAATGATTTGTGATGTGTAGGAGGTTTATATTATAAATACCATCTATCATTTGCTTCATCAAAATACAAATGCTGTGATTACATATTCGATTTAAATAATGGGATTTATCTTTGAGTTTTAAATTGAATGATAAAATGAATAGATTGCTTCGAGATTTATCTTTTTGTAATCATGTATAATTATGAGATCACAGGTTTATGTTTTTGTTTCTTTTTTTGTCCTTAAAACCTAAGATGCCAATACATGTTCTAAATTTATTTAGAACAATCATAAGGTTCATTGAAGTTTTCTCTCTTGGACATGGCAGTTGGATGTTCACCACTCATGCATATGCTTGGATACACCTCACTAATTCACTGACATGATAGCTTCTTTGTATTTTTCTGTCATTTACATATCATTGAAACTAGAATGTATGGTTCAGCTTTGACAATCCTCGTGTTCATGTTTCATTAACCTTTTTTTGCAAGATTTTTTAAATTTATAAAAGAATAATAATAAATATTTTTATGTGCTTTCTTTATCTGCTTCCTAGAAGCAATCATTTTTCACATCGATTTTTGAAATTTTCGATTAAAACTTGCAGCTTGTAAATCATGTAAATAAATGATACTTGTATATCTTTTGCTTAAGTACAATTACTACAGTTACATTAGAACATATGTACATATATATATATATAGTGTTTATTAATTAGTTAGTTATTTCAACTTTTTTATTTATTTTATTTGATTCTTCTAGGACTATTATATTGGCCAACAGAGCCATTAAACCCGTCAGAACAAGTTATACCAAATGGCTTGGGTTATTTAGACAACCTTGTACCAGACACGTTCTTCCAATTGACGGACGATCATTTTCGCCCATCAACAAGGCCTCAAGGCACAACAGGATCACACCAGTGGCCACTACAACCAACTATCCTGTGGCTAATTCTTTTGCAATTCGATCCCCCTTCCCGAGACCAACACATAGGTGAGGATGGATGGAGGAGGTAGGTAAGTGCGTGTGAATGTGTGAGAGTAAGAATGAGGTAACGTAAAGGTGACAAAGAAGACAAGATAATGACCAACCCCACAATTGGACTAGGGGGAGGTTTAGATATGTTCGTGGAGAAATCAAGAACCTCCTGGCCTCCCCAAGAAGCTCACGTAACCAATCCCTCCCCCCCTTTTGAGAAAAAAGGTAATTAACATAGGAATAAACATTTAACTCCTCAATCCCCCTCTCTTGTGGAATCATAGCGCTCTATAACTCTAGTCCATGTCCGTCTAAAAAATATCGATGTATTTGTTATTGATAATGATAAAAAAATTACATGTCTTGCGCACACTAACCTTTTAATAATTGTTTGGGCACTCTGGCCTCTCAGTATCGTAACATTACATTATTTAAAATGGGGTTTCAAAACCCGGGGTGTTACACTTTCTAAATTAATCTTGGTTTAATTTGAAATACTACCATGAGTAAAGTAATAATACTATTCCACGACTAAAGTCACAAGCACTTGTTAACCCTAATATGCATAAAGGTAAAAACAAAGGTTATATAAAATATCCAAGATCTCCCTTGGGACGATTTGGGTGAAGTTCTAAATATTGGAAGAAAGTATTATAGGAATATTTATAATAAATATAAATATATAATTGTTGGCAAATATTTAACACACAGTGAATGATTGTCATTGATGGCAAGTACAATAGTGAAGTTGGCATGAGTTCAGGAAGTTTGAAATTGACAGGCAAACAAAAGATAAGTTCAGGAAGGTCAAATGATCGAAGGTGAATGATCGAAGGCAAAGCAACTTTGATCGAGTGATCGAAGACCTGTAAAGTTTGATATTGTTGGATCTCATTCAAAATTCCTGAAAGAACGAGAGTCGTCAGATCAAGGTTGAATCTAGATCATTGATTCCAGGGATCGCAATGGAGAGGCAAGTAAACAATGCAACATGAATCTCGATATCGCGATATGAAAAATAGCGATGTAATCTGAGCCATCAAATCAAGCTTTGATCTGGACCATTGAGCCAACTCCATATCGGAGTTTCATGAATCGCGACATAGAGAGACAAGAAAAAAACGCAACAAGAATGTCGAAATCGCGATATGCGAATTCGTGATTCAATCGCAACTGTTGAATCAAGATTGAATCTGGACCGTTGAATCCAAGTCCATTTCGGGAATTCAAGGATCGAGAGTTGGAGATGTCAAGGAATGTTAACATCAAGAATTTTGATATCGCAATATGCGAAATCGCTACGTAATTGCAACCGTCAGATCAAGATGTGATTTGGACCATTGATACGACTCCATTACGGAGTTTCATGGATCGGGACTTTGAAGTGACAAAAACATTAAACATCAAGAGTGTTGAAATTGCGATATGCGAAATCGCGACATGATTTGAGCCGTCAGATCAATTGTTGATCGGGACCGTTGATCCCATGCTATTTCGGGGTTTCAGAGATCGCGACTTGGAGAGTCAATATGCCTCATCTCTAGATTCACGAAACATGAATTCGCGAAAAGCACTTTAATCATAGGTGCTTGGTTGTAACCATAGTCATATTGGGGAAGGAGCTAGTGTAGAAAAGTGTCGAGACACCCAACACAGGATTTTTTGAAATGTCAAAACCTGATTTAAAGGCAACATCAATAAAGTTCATCCAACGATGCAGATAAATTGGAATATGATCCGAAGGTTATTGTTCTCTCTCACAGTTAACCTCTCAGTTATGAATCTGTTAGTGAAATGGATTCATGATTGCGAATCAATTGGCGTTTCAGTTGCTGGGACAATTGTCTTTCTCTTGCCTAAGGAAATGTGAAGTGGAAGCACCATGGAGCTGTGTATAAAAGAAAATGAGACAGATAGTGTGAGTGTGGTTGTTCTGTATGAGAAAAGTATGAAACTGTAAGAAAAGGAAAATGAGAGCATGTGCAGGAGGATATTGAGCATATGTACAGAGTGAGATGAAACGCAGAGCAGAATAACAGAACAAGTTGAAGAAGACCAGAATGACAGAACAAGTTGATGCAGAGCAGACCTGTTGAACAGACCAAGGAAGAAAATAATTGCAGAACAATCAGAAGAAGACCAGAGTTAAAAAATAAAGAAAGATTGGTAAGAATAGATGTATCTGTGTAGTTGAATGTTTTTATGTTCATTTATATTCTAGGGAGGTTGGGAGGTGCTCGGGAGGACTGTTGTCCTCAGAGGTTCAAGTGGGAGCTTGAACATAGGAAGTTGTAGCTTCCATCTGGTTGCAGCCAGAGAAACCAAGGTGGGAGGGTGGTGCAAGGGAGAACAAGTGTTCTCTATTATACAAGTTGGAGACTGTGTAACTGGAAGTTGGTGCTTCCATCCAATTGGTGCTAGAACATATAGGGAGTTGGTGCTTCCTTCTAGTGGGTGCTAGATAAATCAGAGAGTTGGTGCTCTCAAACAAGTTGCAACTTGTAAAACAGAGGTAGCAGCCTCACATTGAGTTGGTGCTCAATTAAAGATGATGTAAAGAACTTAAAAGACTACCTATCATTTCGAAGAAGAAGAGGTTTTCTCCCTTTATGGGTTTCCTCATGAAAATCTATCTCTGTGTATACCTTGTGTGTGACTGATGATTTTTACTTTTACTGTCCATATGCTGTATAATGTTGATGATCACTTGAAGAAAGATTAAGAATGTTTTAATAGAGTTAAAATTGTTTAAATTCAAAGACAACTAATTCACCCACCCCCCCTCTCAGTTGTATTAGTAATTTCAACAATTGGTATCAGAGCGGGTTCCTTTTATTTAAAGGTAGATCTGTAAGCTTAAACATGACAAGTCATGAAGGGAATTTAGCCTCTAAGCCCCCTATGTTTGATGGAACAAATTTTGCCTTTTGGAAGATTAGAATGAGAACATATTTAATGGCCTTGGGTGCTGATGTTTGGGATGTAGTAGAGACTGGATATACAAAGCCTGTTGTGCTAGCCTCCAAGGATGATAAGTTAGAGTTTAGTTT
>ML786445.1:59158-71562 GCA_009831015.1 Picea engelmannii | reverse complement strand
AACCATCTTAATGATGAGAATTTTGTAGATTAGGTTTTTGAGGACATATCTAATTATTCATCGTCAAGATAAGAAGTGACGAAGAACAATTCCTTATTTATAAACTAACAAATTAATATTATTTTTTTGTATGGAATTTTGGTTTTGTTACATTGATAATTTGCAAGGTCTGAAACTTGGTAGAGAATTCTTATAGGGGGATTTAAATCGATAATGAGTATATTGTTGTAATGGCTTCAGTCCCTGGTGTTGACTAACCTTGTGCCCTAAATATTCTAAGTTTTTCTATGGGTACCATCCTTGAAATGATGGCAAGTAACGAGTTTTCACATGGATTTGTAACTTGGAAAAAAATATATATGAAAGACTATATACTATTAATCTAAACAATGCTCCTGGATGGGGTAAAAAGTGTATCACAAGGGATGAAATGTGGAGATGGGAAGCTTAGGGAGTTATTAACCCCTACCACCAGCCTCCCTTCCCTCTAGACTGAATGAAACTCATTGAGATATGAGTAATGGTAGTGCACTGGGAACTCCAAGGTGACTTAATGCTGCCTTACGTGAACCAGGATGGGCATACCAGGCAAGCTACCAGCACCAGGATAGCAGTCACCTTGAACTTCATGGATTTCTCCCTTGTCAATTCTCTAGGAACTATGAAGGAATGTTCTCTTGAACGCTCTCCCATTCCATCTCTTCCTTGTTTTCGATTCTTCCTTGGCTCTCTCCTTGTCGTTTGCTTGATTGTTCCTTGGCTCTGCTATTCCTTCTTTTCCTTGTGCTCAACTATTTGGCCACCCACAGTCAATCCTCCATTTTCTATCCTACCAAATCTTTATCTGAACGCTCACACCATGCCGAGAGAGAGGGAAAAATACATAAGGGGTATGATGTACTACAACGCCCTTACCAGATGCAATAGACTCCCTCCCTCTTAGTGTTCCCTCATTACTACCATTCATCCCCACCAAAGCCATAATTGGTCACAACAACCTAGGCCTCCAACCTATAATCCCATAATTGACTATGGAAGTTGCCTAATCGAGGATGAAATTATCCCTACTGAGAAGCATGCCCCTCCACTTAGTTTTCACCCAGAATTTTCCCCTCTCAGAGCTCATACTCTGGATCATTTTTATGGCACTGAAGAATGCATGGTAGAGGAAGAAATTCCTCCCAGTTGGAAAATGGATATTCCAATGACAACAACACATGCAAACTTGGATATGGATGCAGAATTGATGGAGGATTTGCCTCCTCCCACCCCGAATCGAGTCCTAGACAAGCATCTTCAACTCATTTTTTAGTTGCAGCAGAGACTAGAAGACCAGGAACACATATAGAAAATCCTGGGACAAAGAATAGAACTCCTATTTGGTACCATGAAAACATCTCTAACAAGCAAGTGGTGCCCAACCTGCGGCCAAAAATTTATCCCAGCCTACAACGCTCATGGCATCCGGAGCCTGAGCTCAAATTTGGACTAGCTACTCGAGGTCTATTTTTTTCTTTTGGCTATGTCAATTATGCAGAGAATTGAGAGTCTCTATCATACGTTGTATGTCAGTTGTCCATGGCCATTTGTTAGTCGATCACTGTGACCTTTTTTGTCAATTAGAAATTTTCATTGTTTTGTTCAAACAATTGCAGTTGTTCTTGAATTTTGATGGCCCATTGTCTTGGTTTCCGATATGTGGTAGGACAGATGATAGAATCCATATTTTGTAATGCCACGTATATTTGTGAATATCAATATATAGTTACTTTTACAACAATGAGTTCACAAAATTATGCATATACAATTAGATCTAAAAATAATTTCAAAAGGATGTATATGCATTTGAGAATGTAGAAAATGGCACTTCACATATAGTCAAATGATTCCAAAATTTTTCTCAATAATAAAATAGTAATGGTTTACCCTCAAATCAATTGCAAGATATGATGATATAAGTAACAATCATGCAGCAATGCAGGTTGAAAATTTATTAAAGAATCGATATGCATGGAATAATATCGACATCACTTAAATTTATATTAACGAAACTATTTCATAATTCATATATAAATAAATTAAATTTCTAATAATTAAATTCCAAATAAAGTATAACTACTTTACCATCATTAGACGATTGTTTCCAAATTTGAATATGATTCAACCTCATGCCAGATTTTCGAAAGTTCTTATGTCATTTTTTTTATTTTTGTTTGATCCACCAATTGACCACCCTTCCAACTCCTTTGGGTACTCGTCTTCCCCAAAGACCCACAAGCCACAATGTTAGGGACCTAGCCCCTCACATAGGTAGAATAAAATATTCGAATGTAATAAAGGTCAATATTAATAAGGCCTAGCAATAAGGAAGAATAAGTCGAATGTAAGAAGACGTAATAGAAGATTTTGCTTCTAGAAGGATATTCCTCTAAATGGTTCTTCTAATAGACATATTTAGTATAAATAGGAGTCAATGGTATGTGAACTGTTGTCATGGATATTATTGTAATAGAGTCTGCTCTGCAGGAGGTTTCCCCCTCGAAGAGGCAAATGAACATTCCTCTCAGTAATCAAAGTGCTCTTTCTGGTGTTATTCTAGTATCATTTTGGTATTATTGTGGTGTTGCTCTGATTATATTGTTGTTCATATGCCATTTCTAGCATTTTATTTATTTGTGGTTATACTTTTTCTATCTAAAATATTACAAGTGGTATCAGAGCACTTTCCTCGGTAGAAAATTATGGGTTAATTTTTTTTCCAGGTTAGAGACATATTTCGATGTCTTTAATCTACATAGATCTGTTGTTACGTGCATAAACCCGTGACTGGGGATTCATACATGCAGGAAATACAAGTGGTACTTAAGAACACATATGTTGGCCACCCTTGTAATCCCTCTTGGTACCCCTTCGAGTGGTAGCACATCATAAAACACCTGTATACGGATCAACCTAGATTTCATCAAGCCCTCTTTAGATAAACCGATCGACCACCTAAATTCTATAGTGCCACCGATAACAACACTCGGGAAGATGCTCTCTAGTATCTAGGTGGTCGGGTAGTATGGCTAAGTGCACGATCTAGCCGCATTAGTTGGTTCCCTGAGATATTGGGTGGAGTAATATTGTTGGACCCCGTACGTATATCAAAGAGCTATAACATAGGGAAAACCCTAGTCTATAGAACCCTTGAATACCTAACCCTTGGGGACAGAAACAAAAGATAAAATAGACAAGATCTATTATCGCGCAATTGTGTTCGAGTTGCCAAATCACTACACATTTTTTCTTGGTTAAGAATTTGGGCATTTCATCACTGTAGTATTCTTCAGACCAAAGTATAACTCTGCGGGTGTAAAAAAAAAAAGAAGTTTGGAAATTTTACAACCATTTTTTGAGACCTATTCCATTGGATTTATCTCTTCTCCCTTATCACATTCATACCTATCATTTTCCAGCAAAATTTTTGACCCCACCCACCCCTTTTTGATTCCCTCATCATCATGGCCCATACCCGTAGTCTATACTTGGAAGCTCGCTTCAATACCTTGCAATATAATTTCACAGAGACCCAACAAGAAGTGAGACAAATCAGTGCCAATATTTCCTCCATCAATAAAAACATGCCTTCCTCTATAGCCACCTCAATCATGGAACTCAAAGAAGACCTTAAACAAGATATGACTACATAGCTTGAATATGTCGCTTCAATGATCTTCACTACGCTGCATATCCCTCTAGATCCCCCTTTATCTGACCCACCTTTGCATACCGAAGATGAAACTTCCTCTCATTCCCATAATTTTCAGCCCCATCACTTTCAGCACGACCTACGCTTTCCGCGGGTGGATGTGACCAAATTTGATGGCTCAGATTCGACTGGTTGGGTAACTCAAATGGAACATTATTTATCTTTGTACGACATTACATATGGATTGGCCAAACTCTGGTATGGTGTTCTCCATTTAGATCAAGAACGTTGGCAATGGTGGCAATGGAGAAAAACTACCCAGTAAGGGTATGTTGCTTGGACACACTTTGTGGCAGAGCTTTATGAATGATTTGACACTGACACCAACCATTTAGGTCATTTGACAAAGTTGAAAAAATATGACACAGTGGAAGACTTTATAGCTTCATTTGAGTGACTGGATTTTCGTACAGAGGGCATGTCTGATGCTTTTTTTTGGATAATGTCTTATCATTGGCCTCAAGGATGAGATTCATGCCCATGTCATTATGGATCGTCCTTAGAGTTGGGTGGAGGATACTAAATGAGATAAGGAAGAACAACAAATTGTCTCTTCTCAAAACTGGAAACCCTCCTTTATTCCTATCACTAAACCAATAAATCCCACTCCTCCTTCTACTCCACTAAAGATCCAAAAATTAACCAGGGCCAAAATGGGTGAATGCCAACTCAAAGGCCTTTGTCATAATTTTCATGGAAAATATTTTCCAGGACATAAGTGTAAGGAACAAAATATTTTTATGGCCATCACAGAGGATTTTTCGAAAAAGAATGTTGAATATCCCCTTGTGTCTGAGTCACTTGAACCCACCAACATTTCCCCTTCCTCAGACCCTCCCAAAGTAGAACCAATCATTTCCTTAAATTCTCTCACTAGCTTCTATGCTCCCCAAACTCTCAAACTATTTGGATACATCAAGCATAGTAAGGTCATCATTCTTGTTGATAGTGGAAGAACCCAGAATTTTATTCATCGTTACATTGCCCAACAAACTAATTTGTATATTCGTGCAATCAATAATTTCCAAATCATGATTGCCAATGGCGAGTCCATGAAATGTGGAGGGTGTTGTGAAAATGTGTGTCTCCAAACTGGTGACTACCACATGAAATATCATATGTTTGCTATTGACATGGGCAATTGTGACATTGTGTTGGGTGTAGACTGGATAAGGACTTTGGGTCCCATTCTCATGGATTTTAAGGAATTAACCATGCAATTCACCCATGATGTCCAGCAATATAAGTTCCAAGGCATCATCGATGGTTCCCTTAAGATCATTAGTTCCCATTGCATGGAAAAGCTGCTCAAGAAAGGTCATTCGGGCATTATTTACCAACTCCATGTCATACAAGCAACTGAGACACCCTCTGTGCCAAAAGACCTCCAATCCATCCTCTTTAAACATCAAGTGGTTTTTTCCACTCCCTAGGGACTCCCTCCTTCCTGTGGTGTTCTTGATCATTCCATTCCCCTTGTCCCAGGAAACCTTCCTCCCAATATCCATCCCTATCGTCACCGTTTTTCCCAAAAAACTGAAATTGAGAAAATGGTTCAAGAACTGGTTAATGCAGGTGTTATCCTCACTAGTATGTGCCCCTACTCTTCTCCTATGGTCATGGTCATGAAGGAAGAAGGTTCTTGGCACATGTGTCCTAATTTTCGCGCCCTAAACAAACTCACCATTAAAGACAAATTTCCCATTCTTGTCATTGATGACCTCTTGGATGAATTGAGTGGCACCCAATTCTTTACTAAACTTGATCTTCATTTTTCCTACCACCAGATCCATATGAAAGATGCAGACATTCCTAAGACTTCCTTTAGAACTCATGAGGGCCACTATGATTGTTTTTTCGTGCCCTTTGGTTTGTGTAATGCTCCCTCCACTTTCCAAAGCCTCATGAATCATGTATTTCATCCTTTTCTCTTTCATTTTGTCTTAGTTTTATTTGATGATATCCTCATCTATAGAAAAACCTAGACATACCATCTTTCTCATGTGGATTGAGTTATCCATCTACTCTCTCAAGACCAACTTTTCCTGAAACAATCTAAATGTGTTTTTTGCACCTCAGAAGTCGAATACTTGGGTTATCTTGTTGGAAAGAACGATGTCAGGGTGGATCCTGAAATATTGAAGCTATGCAAGACTGGCCTCACCCAAAGACTCTCAAAATCTTGCATGTATTTCTGGTTTTAACATGTTATTATTGCAAGTTTGTTAAGAACTATGGAAAGATTGTGGCGCCTCTCACTGCACTCCTTAAAAATAATTCTTCCACATGGACTCCAGCATCTACTCAGGCTTTTCAAACCTTGAAGATGGCCATGCACACCACTCCAGTCCTTACACTTCATAATTTCACAAATACCTTTTTCCTGGAATGTGATGCTTTAGGAAAAGGAATTGGCGTTGTCCTTATGCAAGAGGGTCGGTTTTTGGCCTTTACCAGCAAACAATTTTCTGAACAGAATTTTGGGCAAATAAATCTATGAAAAATAAATGTTGGCTATTATGCATGCCATTGATATTTAATTATCTTATCTATTGGGTAAATTCTTCCAAATTAAGACATATCATCAAAGCCTCAAGTATTTTTTGGAACAACGCATTTCCTCCCCAGAGCAACAAAAATGGGTGTCTAAGCTCTTTGGATATGATTATGAGATCATTTACAAGAAAGGCAAAGAAAATGTGGTTGTGAATGTACTTTCCCAAAAATATGACGATGAAGGGTCCCTTTTTCCTCTCGCCTTCATTGTACTAGATTGGCTCCAAGTCATTCGCTAGGAATGGCTCCAGAATCCCAAAAGTTTTCATCTGATACAACAATTGCAGTCTAATTCACTAGTTTCCCCAAGGTACTCTTGGCTCCATGATGAGAATAGATACAAAGGCCATTTTTATTTAAGTAAAGAGTCAAAAATTAAATCCACGGTACTTTTTGAGCTTCATTCTACACCCACAACTGGGCACTCGAGGTTTACCAAGACCTATGACAGGGTCAAACATTCTTTTTTTCTGGGATGGTATGAAACATGATGCTTGTAATTTTGTTATTGAATGTGATGTTTGTCAATGCAACAAGGGAGAAACAGTCAAATCTCCTGGCACACGACAACTGCTTTCGATTCCACTTGTTATTTGGCGAGATATATCTATGGATTTTATTGTAGGCTTACATAAATTCGGCAATAAATCATTCATCATGGTGGTTGTTGATCGCCTTTACAAGTATGTTCATTTCTGTGCTCTTCAACACCCATTTACAACATCCATTGTGGCTCAAATTTTGATGGATCAAGTCTTCAAGCCTCATGGCATGCCACATTCTATTGTTTCTAATTGCAACCCAAATTTCACTAGCAATTTTTTAGAAGAACTGTTCAAGCTACAAGGCACCCAATTTCATCTCATCACAACTTATCATCCCCAGACTGATGGTCAAACTGAAGTTGTCAACAAGTGTTTGGAAACATATTTGAGGTCTTTTGCATCAGAAAAGAAAAATCAATGGGCTCAATGGTTTCCACTAGTTGAACGGTGGTACAAGACTTCATACCATACAACTACCCACATGACTCCTGAAGCAGTGTATGGACAAAATCCACCTTCATTTCTCTCATACTTACCAGGTGTCTCGAGGGTCCAGGCGATGGACCAAACACTTACAGTTCAAGAGGTTATTCTTCATACCTTCAAAGAGAATTTGGTCATGGCCCAAAATTGCATGAAGCAACAAGTAGATCAAGATCGCTTTGAATGCCAATTTGCAGAAGGGGATCAAGTGTTTCTTTGACTGCAACCTTACAAGAAAAATTCCCTCAAGGTTGACCATTGTTAGAAATTGACGCCCAAATTTTATGGTCCTTATACCATTCTCAAGCACATGGGACAGGTGGCTTATCAGTTATATTTTCCGAGTCATTATAAGCTACATCCTATTTTTCATGTTTCTTTCTTAAAGAAGGTGATTGGAACTGAGTTCCAAACTTAAACCAACCTTCCTGATTTGGACGAAGAAGGCTCCATTTGGCTACAGCCAAAAGCAGTTTTGGATGAGCGTGAGCGTTGCCTACATCTGCGAACCATCAAGGAAGTGTTATTCCAGTGGAAAGATACAACCCCATCAGATGCCACTTCGGAACAAACTACCATTCTGCAACAATTTCCACATCTCAAGCCTTGAGGAAAAGGTTGTTTTTAAGGGGGAGGACATGTTAGGGACCTAACCCCTCACATAGGTAGAATAATATATTTTGATGTAATAAAGGTCAATATTAATAAGGCCTAAAAATAAGGAAGAATAAGTTTAATGTAAGAAGACCTAATAGAAGCTTCTGCTTCTATAAGTATCTTCCTCTAGATGGTTCTTTTTATAGACATATGTTGGATTACTGAGAGGGGGGGTGAATCAGTAATAGAGCAATTTAATCCCTTTTAACCATATAATCCAAGTGTTATATCAATGAAGAATTATCATCCAATAACTGCAGAGTAAACAAGAAATGAACAAATGAACAATCATACACATACACAGTACAATAGTGTTTCACGTGGAAACCCAAATCGGGAGAAAGCCACAGAATGCTTTTGCTTATATGTCTTGAAGAATTACATTCATTGGAAGCATCAACTTCCTTTGTTTTCCAGTTGCAACTGGAAGGAGGCTTCAACCCCCTAGTTTCTCAAGCTACAACGTGAAGGAAGCTCCAACTCCCCAATTCTTTGGCTACAACCAAAAGGAGGCTACAACCCCCTATGTTCTCCGGCTATAGCCAGAAGGTGTCTACAACCACATGTCCTTGCCCCATCCAAATTCCCTAAAGTAGAAGTAGAAGGATTGAACCACTGTGAAACTATCACTCTAATATATACTGTTGTAAACCTGTACCAATAAATCTGAACCATGCATCAACCATGCATCAACCTGTACCTCAACCTGTAATCAACCTGTACCATAAACAAGTGCATCAACCATGCACCAACTTGTACCAAACAACCTGTAATCAACCTATAGAATAAACAAGTGCATCCAACCATGTACCAAGTATGTACCAATCATGTGTCAACTACTCATCAACTTTGAATCATTAATATGTACCAACATCATCAACTATACACCTCATGTATGTGCCAACTCATCAACTACTTGACTTATCCATGTACTCAACATGTCCCTCAACCAAAATCCCTCATAAATTTCATAATCCAAATCTGATTTTTAGCTCTATAATAGACTTGGTGTATATGATCACATTCCTGCAAACCTTCCTTAACTTTAACAACAAGACACTAGCATTTTCATCAAACTTTTCTTTAGTCTCACATGCCTAGCTTTGGATTAGTCAACAACCCTAACTTGAAGTAATCATAACTTTGTACTTGTAATGCATAAAGATATTAAACTAATACAAAATATTCTTTAATGTTTTTTATGCAATTCCTCCAAGTGTCACTACTTGGAACCTCTTAGAAAATGAGTTATAGAAAAAATGGAATACCTTGTTGAATTTTGGCTTATTCTACAGAGTGACTTTGTAGAGAGTTCCATGTATGGAATATTTATTGAATTGATCTAAAACTCTTACACATCATAATAAATACTTTACCCTAACCAACACATTTTGTCTCACTGAATTTTGATCTTTTATGAATAAGTTATGATGTTTTTACCCGAAACACCTATTTTTGACTAGTTTCAGGACTAGCCACAAACCTTATTTTCCACGGAGTGTAAGTCCACAAATACAACGATCCACAATATGAATTGTTTACCACATATAATTTGATATGTTTTATTAATGGCATAGCAATGTCACGGTTTGAATCATTATTAATAAAAAGTGATATCAAAAATGGTGAGATGACCTGTAAATAACATACCTTAGAAAGCACCATCAACATAATTTATCTTTCCTTGCATTTTGGCCTTCTTTTCTTCACCTTACCTCATAAATTCGGCTTAGATATCCTTGATTACCTCAAACACCTATAGATATTCAATATTCTAAAGTGTATCTTAAATGAGAGAGCCTTGCCTCTTATTTATACTCTCCAAGTAGCTTCCTTACAAACATCTTCTAGGTCACTTGGCCCCACTTCCCTTATTTTAGGGTTAACCCACTTCTAATTTCTCCATTAAATTTATTATTGAAATAATTTTTTTTGTATTCAATTTGAATTATAATACACTCATTACTTCACTTTATTATTTACCTTTTAAAATCTCTTAACTTCGTAAGGCCATAACTCTCAAAGCATGAGGAGTTATGTGACGTTACACATTCCACCATAAATTTTATGACATATACTATCCATGTAGAAGAGTATTATCTGAAAATATATCATAACTCATACTATTACCTATCAAAAAAACTTGGGTCCATTACCCAAACCTGGGGTCTCCAACTTCTCATGGCCATAACTCTCTAACCGTCAGGAGTTATGTGATGTTCCACATAACACCAGAAATGACATGACAAGTACTATCCATATAAGATAGGTTCCCTGACAAATTCATTGTCCTTCATCTAATTATTCCACAATTAATCATGGGTTATCTTACTCTACAAAGCATCTTCTTGTGAGGGATTTCACCATAAGGGGACCACTTTCACATATTTACTTCTTATCAACCATGACACAACAATAATGAGTCATATTTACATCAAAAAATCTTTGTTCCATTACCCAAAACTTTGTGCTATGGGGATTTCTTCAAGGGTTGACATCAATGACAACCAACCTTTATCAACAATCTCCCCCTTTGGCATTGATGGAAACACTTTGATGCAATACTGAAATCGTATCACTCATGATCCCCCTGGAACCATGCCTCTATCCTCTGCATCTGATAAATCCGTTCCCCCTAGAACCCTGCTTGTATTCTCTACATATGATAAATATGCTCCCCTTGGAACCGTGCCTACGTCCTATGCATCTCATAAATCTCTTCCCCTTTGTCATCAATGGAAAATGTATCTTTCCATCCGGGGCTACTCCCCCTGACTGAACTATCCTCTTATGGTGCTTCCTCGTGTACATCTAAGACATATAAGATAAGAATTCAAAAATAATTCAAAAAGCATTCATTTTGGAGTAGAAATAACTCCAAGTATTTGGCGAAGATATTCAAAGGCTTCTCGTGGAAGTGGTTTTGTAAATATGTCTGCCACTTGTTCTTTTGTTCCCACATACTCAACTCTGATGTTCTTTTCTGCAACCCATTCCCATAAAAAGTGATACTTTATTGCAATGTTCTTCGTCTTGGAGTGCATCGCTAGGTTTTTTTAGATACTGAGGGAACTTGTATTATCACAATATATTGGAATTTTCTCATCATACTCAACCTGTATATCTGTCAAAGTCTGTTTCATCCAAAGAACCCGTGTACAACATGTTGTTGTTGCAATATACTCTGCCTCAGCTGTAGATAGAGATATTGATGATTGTTTCTTGCTCAGACACGATACTAAACATTCACCCAAGTAGAACGCTACTCCACTGGTTCTTTGTCAGTCATCAATACAACCTGCCCAATATGCTTCTGTGTAGGCAATTAGTGATAGATCCTTTCCTTTTGGATACCATAGCACAAACTCTTTTGTTCCTTTTAGATATCTGAAAATCCTATTCACTTCTAGTAAATGTGATTCCTTTGGTGCTGCTTGAAATCGTGCCACCTGTCCAACTACTTGCATTACATTTGGTCTAGATGTTGTCACATACAATAGGTTTCCAATCATTGACTTGTATTGCCTTTGATCTATAGAGTTTGAATCATCATCTTTTCTCAACTTGCAACTGGTTTTCATGGGAGTGACTACTAGTTTTCAATCTTCCATTCCGAACCTCTTTAGCATTTCTCTGATATGCTTGGTTTGAGAAATAAAAATTCCTTGGTTTCTTTGACGTATCTAAAGTCCCAAAAAGAAGGATAGTTCTCCAAGTAGCGACATTTCAAATTCTTTCTGCATATCTTTTGCAAATTTCCGTTTTAACCTGTCATCATCACTGCCAAAAATAATATCATCAACTTAAACTTCAATTAATAAAATATTACCTTGATGTAGAGGTTGTTGTCTACACTTCCTTTTCTGAACCTTTCCTACTGCAGATACTTATCCAGTCTGGAGTACCATGCTCTAGGAGCCTGTTTTAGACCATACAAGGCCTTCTTTAATTTACACACATACTTTGTGTTCTCTGACAATTGAAATCCTTCTGGTTGTTCAATGTAGACTTCTTCTTCAATTTCCCCATTTAGAAAAGCTTATTTTACGTTCATCTAATATACTTTAACATTTTTGGAGCATGCATAAGCTAAAAGCAAATAGATTGCTTCCATTTCGGCAACTAGGGGAAATGTCTCTTCAAATTCGATTCCTTCAATATGAGAATATCCTTTACATACCAATCTATCTTTGTTCCTTGTAACTTGTCCATCT
Organism: Picea engelmannii; assembly: GCA_009831015.1. Taxonomy (NCBI): domain Eukaryota; kingdom Viridiplantae; phylum Streptophyta; class Pinopsida; order Pinales; family Pinaceae; genus Picea; species Picea engelmannii. The sequence continues at coordinate 59,356 of ML786445.1, read as the reverse complement.
TCATTCAATTTATTCCTGAAAACCCATTTTATGCCGATCACATTCATATTTTTTGGAACCAATTCCAAAGTGTCAATTTTCCCTATTTGATCCAATTCTTCATCCATGGCCTTATTCCAAAATTCATCCTTGTTGGCTTCTGCAAAACAGTTTGGTTCAATTGTAGATAAGAGTTCTAGGTGTGTTTGTTATGGTGAA
>ML786445.1:0-34166 GCA_009831015.1 Picea engelmannii | reverse complement strand
GGATGAAAAGTGAGTAATATTTTATTTTTTAGTTTTTCATAATAACACTGATATTACTTGTTTTAGTTTTTTTTTTATTTAATAAAAATGTGTTTATAATCTTCAATGTTCATGATAACAATATTATTTTTTCATTTTTTAGTTTTAAATAATACGTCCATATATCAACATTGAATTTATTTTCTCAACGTTCAAATTAAGTCCATTCATAAAATACAGCATACTCATTGGGTTATTTGTAAACAAATTTCCTCAAATAATAAGTTATTTTTATCACAATAATTAATAATTAAATTAAATGGGGCATTATAAACAATAGGTTAACACATCATGTCATATCTATAAAATAGAATACAAATTTCAAGTAATGTACCGAATAATACTAAGTAAGCATCTTTCAAACCACAATTTAGATCTATCTATGCATAGATTGTCCATTATACATGATTAGAAGCATAAGGAAAACAAGAAAATTTATATTGTACCTAAATTATAATAAACAAATATAATATTGGAGACATATAGTAGAAGAAATTGGGGAGAGATCATGTCTTAACAATGTGCTATGACAACATCACCCAACAATAATCAAAATGTTTGGTCTTCACTTGAACTTAAGTTTTATATTTACCCCCACATCCACATAATAGGTTAATGTAACCAACATCTTTTGTAACAACTCGATTAATTTGTGATATATTTTTCTTATGATGCTTATTATTCCAACAAAACACTCTTTTAGTTGGGGTTTAATTATCCCATGTAGAAAACAACCCCAAGTCAATAAAATCCCATTAAAATCCCATTTTGAAGACGTTCCCAATCCAAGAACATTTTGTTGGTGCCATAGAACACATAGTAAACAAGGAATAGATGTATCCTCCGAGGGGTCTCCACTTCATGAAATTTTGGCATAGCACATGCATTCATGGTGTATTAAATAATACGCCTAATTTCACTATATCCCATATTTTTACTAGATAACCCTTTTAATACCCCCAATACCCTCATAACTCCCCCCGCCAATACCTACAATATATTAATTTTTTTTTTTACTATTTGAAAACCCCGTTTATGAATGAACATGATAACATATCGGTTGACTAGGTGAATCCAACATAGTATCCACTAGCTGCATTTGATGATAAAGCTTTAAGAAACTTGTTATATACTCATTGTAGGTATATTCTTTAATCATTCTATTTGAAGATACAATATCTAGTTTGCAAATTTTATCAAACACTTAATTTGCATCCTCCAAACTTTTAATAGTGGTATAGAATCTCATGATTTTAGTACTTAGAGAAATGGTAGTTATCGTAATGTGAGCATGGAGTAAGAGTGACTTATTTGAATTCCATTGATGCCATGGGATGGTCATATTATTACTTTGACATGTCTAGTTAGATTAGGATATAAAAACAACCATAAAAAAACTAAAAAGATATCAATTATTATGCTAAATCAATTATTATGTTAATGTTCAGAAAACAAGGAATGGTGTCATTGTCATCATAAACCCATAACACTGTTCAAGGTCAAAATCTCAAGTGGCCTAAATGCAAGGATACTAAATCATGGCTCAAAGTCCAAATGAAAATTATTTTACCTAAAATACAAAGAACAAAGGTCCTTCCAAGAATACAAGTAAAATGAATTAAGCATAAAAATTTATTAACAAAAATAAAAAAACATGTCAACAAAAAAATAGAGATATGAGAAAACAAATTGCAAAACCAACAAACTAATTCAGATAACTCTCGTAAGGACATATGTATATTTAATAATTAATACATGGTAATTATTTACTAAAATCTTAAAAAATGTTTCCAATCAAATAATTAATTTTTTACTCAAACCACATTACCTCCAACTTTATTAATATTAATAAACTAAAAATTAAATATTTTTAATTACTTTTATGAAAGTGATTATTTCTTTTTTTATTTAAAATGAGACGAAGAAAATAATTGAAAAACTTATTTACATAATAAATAATTATATGGTTAAATAGTGGGAGTATTTATTAAATAGTTTCACATTCATCATATATATTTTAGTGCATAATGAAATATTTCATTTTAACATTATTAATACCATATAACTATCTTATATTGATATCACCACTTCAACATTTTATGATGATGATGATGATGATTAACATCCACTAAGACCTAATTGGTCTATTGGATCTTAAAAGGGTAAGTGATTACTTGTGATTCTTTAAAATTTTGTTTCTGTGCTCCAAAAGCATTAAGAGAAGCTTTTCAAGATCACCATACTTTTGTTGAGTTAAGAGGTTAGGAAAGTGGGTAGTGTGATAAATATTTTAAAAATGAGATTTAATACGGGTATAGGCTAGACAATTTAAGAGAAAGCGCTTTTCACCTTCAATCTTCTTAGTGTCACAAAGATATATAACACAAAAATTATTTTTTTTAATAATATATTTGAAAACTTTAATATTTTTACATATTCATTTTTCATTTTTTATTTTTTATTTTTTATGAATATTATTTTCATATAAACATTTTAACAAGCATATATATAACTTGATGACATATGGATTAGTTTTTAGAAACATTTCCTCATAGTAATTTTTAATTGGTACAACTGATAAAAAATTATTACTAATATTTTAGTTTTTCATAATTTGTAGAATTGATGCACGATGCTTGATTGCCTCAGAATTTCAAAACTCCTCAATAGCACAAATCAAGAAATTTTAATAGGATTGTTAAGGCATTGAGTAGGAGAGTGGTTTTGTTGAGTACTATGGCTATTGAAGTTGTGGGTCTAGACGGTGTGAACGTTTTGTATGRGGACGATGAAGATTCTATAAAGGCTCGTAAATATTGTAAATGRCCATGGAATGTTGACCAGACTYTATGTTTAGAATTATTCATTCAAGAATGAATTTTGTTCAGGAATACTAAGTTGTGCATGYCAAGAGGCTCCATGAAAGAGAGTTCCATTAKAGAGTTATATAGTGGAGGATTGAGTGGTCATTTTGGAAGTGATGGAAATAGATATTTGGTCGAGGAATTATWTTTTTGGMYTAGCATTGGAAAATATGTGAGAACRTTGGTTGAAGGTTATAGGATATGTCATCATCCAAAAGGAAAGAGTCAAAATGTTGGTTGAAGGTTATAGGATATGTCATCATCCAAAAGAAAAGAGTCAAAATATAGGATTGTGTACATCGTTACMTGTACCATAGAAGCTTTGGGATAATGCAAGTATGGATTTTATTTTTGGATTACCAAGAAATCARAAAGGTAATGTTTCCATAATGGARGAAGGATTCAAAATATATATTTGCATACACCATTACATGTACCAAAGAAGATTTGGGATGATGTGAGTATGGATATTGTTTTKGAATTATCAATAACTCAAAGAGGAAATGATTTCATAATAGTAGTYGTGGATAGATTTTCAAATATGTCATGTTTTATTGCATACAAGAATATCAATGATCCTACAATAATTTTTTATTATTATTGTTTCAAGAGATTACTCGGTTGCATGTGTTACCAAGGARTACCACTTTARACAAAGATATCGGATTTCAAGGAAATTTTTGGAAATTTTTGGAAGAYATTATGGAAGAAGTTGGAAACTAAATTGTAATTTAGTTCTACATGTCATGTACTCAAATTTCCAAAKTTAAARAAAAAAAAATTGTCTTCACTCTTATTCTTATTTACTTGTCTCGAAAGTAGCTAGAGAAGTACAAAGGTATTGTATAGTTATTCTTATTTACTTGTCTCTAAAGTAGCTAGAGAAGTACAAAGGTATGTCATGTACTCAAATTTCCAAAGTTAAAAAAAAAAAAATTGTCTTCACTCTTATTCTTATTTACTTGTCTCGAAAGTAGCTAGAGAAGTACAAAGGTATTGTATAGTTATTCTTATTTACTTGTCTCTAAAGTAGCTAGAGAAGTACAAAGGTATTGTATAGTAGTTACCTAAAGTTCCACTATAACTTCTAAGAATTACTTCTTTTAAACTCTTAGTATAACTCTTTACACCTTATAACTTGAGACCCGTTACAAGAAATTCTTATATACAATAATTATTTAACCCTTTGAACCATAAGTAACATTACCATGTATATAAATAAATACAAATATATATAATCCCAATCGTAGTAATGTTACATAAGTTGAATATATTGAAAGTTTTTCAAACAAAATCGAGTCTTGGCAAGTGTTAAGGGTTTACCAAATTTTTTTCATAATTTATGAACGTTGAGGAATGTGAATATAGTTTGGATACACCACATTCATACATTCCACATCCGTTGTATTCGATGAGCATTAAACTAGCCAGTTAGAATCTCTTCTTGTCTAGGTTTGACCTCTTCTTGTGACATTTCAAGGTGCCAAACATATTGGTCTTGTGCATTAACGCCATTACTAAATTTCCACGCTACCCTGGTCACATGCCCCAGTACTTACGTGTTTAAGTTTATAACTATCATGACAGTACATTGGTTTTAGTAAAGCTCCTTGAGACCTTGATACGGGTTTTTCATGTCAATGTTTCATCGAAACCTGCACAGGACATCTAGTTAAAGTAAGTACAAACAAATCTTATCAAGAAAGGAAGAGAGATTCAATAAGGAAGAATGAGAAAATATATTCACACTACTCCAATGAGCTTATGATTGATACATAGATGATGATCAATATGATACAATGAATGAGTGAAATACACTCATATATACGACATAACATTCCATAATAGCATAATGCATGCATGCATAATAGCATAACATTGATGATCTAAATAGAAAGTATAAAATAGAACTAGTCAGTTAACTCCCACTAAACTAGTGTGCGGAAATATAAATTTCTCCAACACCCCCCGCCCCCTAAACATCACTATGGAGTAAAAAGGAGTTCCAACAAGTAGGACATATTAGGTACTCATGTACAATGCAACTAATAAAAATTGAATAAAATTGAGGAAAGAGGGAAAACCATATGGGAACAAACCCCCCCCTCAAAAGGCAACGAATAAAAAGAAGAAAAGGCAGGTGCTAGGAAACTGTGTTCTTCACTCCAAGACGATCTCACAAATATTGAAAATTTTGCTCACTGAAAGTCTTTGTGAAGAAGTATAAATATTTATGGATCTGATGAAGTCCTCTAGAAACCTGTTTATCCTTGTACCTCTTGATCCTATGGACCCATCTGAACCTAGAAATATTCCTTTCTGGTGGAAGTGGAACCAGATCCCAAGTCTAATTCTCTAGGAGTGAGTCATATTCATTTTCCATGGCCTCTTTCCATAATGGATTTTTCATAGCCTTATTGCAAGTATGTGGATGAGAAAATTGAGCCATATAGAAACGCATTGGCATCGCAGGTTCAGAAGCTCAAGGTACATGAGAAGGCTCCTCATGTTGAGATCGAGTCCTACTCGAAATCCAATGGATTCCTTGCAAGGACAGTCGTTGCCTGAAGTGTGAGTTGTGCCCTCTTGGGCATCTGCTGAAGCTTCAACGTTGGCTTCTTCTCTGGTTGTACTATCTCCTTAATTCCATGTATATAATCTGAGTGAATGGAATCATCTTCGATGTCTGAAATTGATGGAAGAACAATAGTATCTGCATCTTGCGCTAGAGGTTCATGCAAAGTACTCTCCTTATGTGTAAGTAGAAAAGAGGAGTCGTCCTTAGGAAAATTAGTGAATTTATACAACCTTGGATTGTGATCCACCTCACCAATTGAAATAATGGAATTTTCATGAATATCAAGTACATAAACTGAATATGATGTAAATTCAACCTTTTTACGTTTCTGAGTGATCTGATAAATTGAGAACAGATTCATAGAAATATTTGGAACATGTAAAACATTCTCAAAACTTCCATTATGGAGTTCCACTTTTCCCTCTCCTACTATTTCTACCGGAGTATCATGCCACGTGAGAATAGGAGGTCTAGAGTATGAAATCAAAGAAGAAAAAACTTCCTCTTTCACTGCCATATGATGTGATGCGCCATAATCTATAATCCATGAATCATATGAGGAATTAATTACAACAATAGAATGATGATTACCTTTCTTAGGAGAAATATCTTCTTCCTTCTGCTTCTTGACTCCTTCTAGAATGAAGTTTCTAATGTTGTTATGCTTAAGTACTTGTGCCATAAGATCAATTTTTTTCTCCATGCATATGGATTCTTCATGATTCGGTTTATTGCAGTAAGTGCATTTCTTTCCCTTCTTCTTCTTGGAATCTGAAGAGTCTTTTGAGCCTGATGAATCATTCAAGGGTTTGGAATATCCCTCCTTATCATTGTGTTTCTCCTTCATCTTTTGTTTGGATGATCCTTTTCCATCAAACATGGTCAGTGCATGTGCTTTGGGATCATTTCTTAGGCCCATCTAAATGAGTTTTTTCTTCTCATGTGTGGGAGAATCGATGAATTGATCCATGGTAGGAATCTTCCAATTTGTTGCCAGAATCGATGAATTGATCCATGGTAGGAATCTTCCAATTTGTTGCCATGAGATACCTGCCAGAATGGAAAGTGGAAACATAGAAAACATATTATGGTCCTAGATTAGACAAGATTGTCACAATAAGTTGGTCCACTTGTCTAGACTTATCAATACCACAATATGCCAAGCTCAATATCAAAGAGTTAAAATTAGTAAATAAAGCATGTATCTTATCAAAACTTTTAGGATCCAGAGTATTCAACTCTACCTCAAGAATATGACCTCTTATCTCATCATGCTTTGAAAACATAATTTCCAAGGTGTTCCGGATCTCGTTTGGAGTCTCACATGCTACAACATGAGAGGCTATCTTTTGGCTTCCTTTCTGAGAAAATGGTGAGGCATCTCACCAAATGGTTGAAAACCCATTTACAAAATGGGTTGATTTACTTCTCTTATGCGTCATTGCCTCAAAAATTTAAAATTTTGAGAGAAATAATTGCAAACATAAAGTGTTTTTAGAGGGGGCTGCACCTTTCCTTAAGAGACAAAGCAACCAGTCCTTAGTGGTCGTCCTTTTTTTTGTTCTGGTCGACTTTTTCCAGTGTATTGGGACTGACCCTCGTGGCCCCGTTCGAGTGTCTAGGGTATGACCAACCTATAATTTCAATAGGGTGTTTATAAATTAGTAGAAAACCAAGGAATTATTTTATATAATTCATACAACACGAAGAATGAATTTAAATAATATCATAGTAACATGAGAATAAGGGTTCTCTGCCACTATTATCAAGTTACGTATTTACAAAGTAAATCCTGAGATAATGTAGGAAATAAGAGGAAATGTGTAATATCGAAAGTAGTAAAACTTTGTATATAAATTGTGTATATATAAAGAGGAATTCACGACAAGCAGATTATAATAATCTCCACGTTATTATATATATGTATATCCAATAGGAAAAAACAATCTAATAGTTTTTTGATAAAAGTAATACAACATAAATTGTTATAATGTATAAAAGTGCATTTACATGCAAAGGAAATAAAAAATCTACAATGTATAACACTACATTGTATGCAAATAAAATCGATAATGTGCAACAAGACTTCCTATGCAAAAGAAATCGTTCTATATAACATTATGCAAGAAGGCTGAATTATATAACACAGTGCCTTACATCTTCTATATATGAAACTAAGAGGAAATCTGTAAATCAAACTTGTACATTATTAAAAATCCATTGTACAACAATGTTCAGACATTAAGAGTCTCTAGAATATGTTACACGAAGCATATCTTTCTAGAAATATTAGGGATAGGAATCCGAGTTCATCCTGGGCTGAAATCCAACCCTTGTTGAATACAAAGATTTTGAAAATGCATAAAGGTATATCAGTCTTGAAACCCTTTATAAAACCCATGATAAAAACACCGAATACATTAAGGTATGTGTACCTGAGCATGTAGAAACCAAGCCATTTGTCGAGAAATAGGAAGATAATGTAATAGTCCAGAATACATGCCAATAGAAACCAAAATGTTAATACTTTAAGATACTGGTGACAAAATCATTTATAAATAACACATAGAGTTTAGAATACTTACTAGGGGTATCATTTTGTGAATGCTGGGTAGGATAAGTCCAACAACAAAATCTGCACACAGAAATCTATTTCGAAAACCCTAGGAAGAAACATGTAACTTCAACGTGTAAATGTAAACGAAAGGGAACACAAAGAATTATATACTTGAATACTTTTAAATAAACTTATGAACAGATAGGGATTACCAGAAGAAGGGAAAACAATGTAGACCTCGTGGTCTCGAACCTGCGAGGATGTACATATTCCAATGCAAGAATATTTCACCTTGAGAACAAGAGCGAACACTGAAATGAAACACTCTCTATAATGAAGTCAAGCATCCATTAAGTGAAGAACTCTGCTAGAAAAAACTCCAAGTGTAATGTGTTCGAAATTAATGGTCGCTTAACATTGTTAAAATATGCCTGGTAAAAACTTACAGTGGGGAAGGCCACCTGGAGTGGTGCCTTCGCACCAAGGGGCGCGCTCTACTACAAATAAGACGCAAAGAGTAGGGATTGGGTCGACAACTTGTACCTTTTGGTCCTTGGAACATTAACCCTTGCATGTATCGATATGTAACTTACCTTCGTTGTCAGTGGATACAGATAACACATGTATCTGTTTAGCGGTGGAGATCAATCTTGACAATCGTCCATTAATTAAGTTGGACATTTCACATACCAAACCAGTGCAACAAATTTAAGAACGTTTGTGAAAGGAATGATTGAATTTAATCCTATCTCGAATTGTGTACGAAGGGTTAAGTAGTAGAAACCAAGGTGTAGACAAGTGTAGAGGCCAGTTAATCAGGAGCGTACACCTATATTTTCACGAGATACTTTATGTCAACTACGATAGCTCGAGTTTTGATCTAACTTTTAGTCTCAATAATTTATCCCATGTGCACTCGATTTAATGTTAAAACAATTGATATGTGTTTTGTATAGGGGTATTGCTAATATCATAGTTTCGATAACCTTCCCTTATATTTATAATGGAAAATAGGGTTATCACTAGAAATAAAGAATCACTCATAACATAATGTAATTTGTATATGTAACATCATTGACGCACGTGCGCTCCTCAGGCTTGTCTGTTTACAGAATTTTTCCACCTTCCTCGGTACGAAGAACATAAACTGGTTCTTCTATTTCTCTATCGGGAAATCTACACCCACAGAACTCTTCGCGCGTTTTCCTTCTTTACTTATTGGGGAATCGGACTTCGCAGTATCACGAGGTCAATGGTCGAGCGTTGGTGCCTCGAATCTCCTGTCGGGACTTCTCCTATCGCGATTTCGCTACACGCGATGCCAAGCAACTCAGTTCTCCGACTCCTCATGCCCGATACACCGAAACTCCAACGCACTCACGAGTTGTCCCTTCAACTTCCCGTCACTTCTATCGGGATTTCAGACTTCGCGGGATCGCGAATCCTGATGTCAATGGTTCGACACTTCTCGCTGCGAAACCCCGATAACTTGTGCCATCTGTCTTCCACTTCGACTCTTGTGGTCCCACATTGTTCTACCTCATCAGGATATCGCGTTTTGCAATTCCAAATTGCAAGAGTATCCTGTCCTAGAAACCTCCGATACTCTGAACCCCGAGATCTTCAGATCTTCTGACACGCGTCCCAAATGATGGGCGGTTCAGCTCAAACCTCAGACTTCGCCTAAATGCAAAGTATAACCACTACACTTCTATGAACCCCGATGACCAAATCTTCGATTGAGTGATCACACAACACGTGTCCCTCTCGAGATCCACGGCTATGATCCCCTCGCTATTTCGGAACTCAAAAGGTCTCGGGCACTTGACTTTTGAAACCCCGATATACTGATGACTCCTGGTTCCTGCCACCTGTCCCAACAGATGGACGACTCTGAGCTCGTCGGGACTTCCATGATGGAATTGTCGATCTCTAGTCCACGGGATCCCCGATTTCCCAAACTGTGACGCCTCAATAATCTGATGCCTCTCGGAGTTCCACTTTTCTCACGAAGGCTTAAACCCGATGCAACTGCTGCCAAATCGGACAGTTGACGGGTAACTATGGGTTGATCCGATGGTCCACAATCCCTTGAGCTTAAACTCTGGATGTAATCGTATCCTCCTCGCTTCTCTAGCAGATCTGATGGCCGGTAGGATTTCGCAAATCCTCTCCACGAGATCCTCACCCTCTGTTCTCTCCTTTGTGAATTTGTGCGTGAACCAAGCGTTCCCTCTACGCACAACTCACGACACCTCCTAGACACTTCCAGTCGTAACTCCCCTGCACTGTTCTTCAACCACTTGAAGGTCCTATCCTTCCTGAGCTTTCTCACGAATCTGAGTCTTAGAGAAAATTCTTGCGCGGACTCCTTGCGGCAACTCTCAGACACTTCGAAGTGCTGAATACCTTCGACTTTGTGCACTCCTGCAGTAGTAGTCCTTCAATACTCCGCTCATATTCACAACTGAGACTTTCCTTAGCCTGCGCACTCCTTGCACAGCTCCTATAAACCAATTTCACTTCTGGGTGAATGAGAACAAGAGTTAAACTATCTAAGCCTTCTGTCAACGCACTCCTTGCGGATGACTTCAACTGCACTTCTTGCAAGAATCCTTGCTCAGATAGAGAAACAATTGAAACTCATTTCTCCTACTTCCTTTCTCAGATTTCAAACACTCAGTGAGAAATCATTCATACATAGCATGTAAAACAAATGTATAACAGGAAGTAAATATTCATGAGCATAGCATTCAGTATACATACACAGAGAACAAACACAAAACCATGGATTTTAATTAAACTTCTCTATTAATTCAAGCTCTGTACATGGGTGCTCTTCCACAACTCTCTATTTCTCTTCCTCTCAATGCTCAGAATTATATTACAATACACAATGATGGTGTCTATATCATGTTTCTCTCTTTCTTTCTAAAAATGTCTAATCTAATATTAACTTTCTATCTACCTATTTCATCTCAACATAAATGCCTCTATCTACTTTAGACGAGAGCGGGATGCTCAAGGTCTGATTACAATATAAAAATACATCTCTCTTTAATATCACATTTAAGGTTGGCGCATTGTCTTCTAGACAATTTCAAAACTTGTGCTGGTCTAGTCCAGTTGTCTGATTGCATTCCGTGCTGGCTCGCTTGACATGGGAAATGCTCCTGCATTATACTCCCTCGCTTGAAAATTTTCATGGGCTCATGTCCATGAGCTCCTGCACGGTCTTTCCATGCTTCAGAATCTCTGCCTCATTCTCTCAGCTGGCATCTTCAACTGGCTGGTTCTTCCATTTGACCAGATACTCAAAGTATTCTTTCCTCCTGGTCTTCTTGTCAATTCTTTTGTCCACTATGCACTCCATCTGCGGCTTCTCTGCAACCGGCAACTGCTTTTTCCACTGAACCTCTAACTGTGCATCACTTCCAGTCTCTGTTTCCCCAACTCTATATGGGTATAAATCTGAGATATTGAATATTGGAGAAATTCCGATCCCATCGGGTAATTCAATCTCATAAGCATTTTCTCCAAATTTTCTCAAGACCTTGCAAGGTCCAATTTTCTTCATCTTCAATTTATTATACGTTCCTCTTGGGAACCTTTCTTTCCTCAAATGTGCAAGAACTAGATCACCAACCTCGAACTGAAGTTGTCTTCTATGCTGATCGGCTCTTCGTTTATATTCTTGGCTTGATTTTAGCAATCGCTCCTTCACCTGGTTGTGAAGTTCCTTCATCGCTTCTGCGAAATCTTCTGCACTAGCGCTCCTAGTTGCATTCTGTTCTGAATCCCTCAATTCGGAAATTCCCCTCGGCTGCATGCCATAAACAATCTGAAATGGACTTTGCCCTGTACTCCTGTTCACTGAGTCGTTATACAAAAACTCTACCTATGGCAATATATTGCCCCAACTGTTGTGGTGCTCTGTCACCAAGCTTCTCAGAAAATCTCCCAGACTTTTGTTTACCACTTCTGTCTGTCCATCCATCTGCGGATGATACACTGAACTAAACAATAAGTTAGTTCCCAGATTCTTCTATAAATTTCTCTAGAAATGTCCTATGAACTTTGTGTCTCAATCCGAAACAATACTCCTTGGTAAGTCGTGAATTCAAATGACTTTTTTGAAAAACAGGTTCGCGATGTGAGTCGTGTCATTGGTTTTCTGACATGGGATAAAATGTGTCATCTTGAAAAATCTATCCACCACCACAAAGATTGAATCAAATCCGCTTTGCATCCTTTGCAACCCCAATACAAAATCCATTCTAATCACATCCCATGGCCTCTCTGGTATGGGCAATGGTTGATAAAAACCTGCATTCTGCTTCCTCCCCTTCGAATGTTGGAAAATTCTACACCTGTCTACAAATCTCTTGACCTTTGATCACATCCCTGGCCAAAAGTATGATTCGTTCAGCTTCGCAAATGTTTTTTCATGACCGAATTGTCCGGACAATCCTCCGTTGTGCTTATCCTTCAACAGATTCTCCCTCATGGAACAATTTGGAATACACAGCTAATTGCCCTTAAACAACAATCCTTCCTGGATCATATACTCCATCCATTGACTCCTGTCTCTGAGAACCAAATTCTCAACTACTTCATACGCTTCTTTGAAGTCTGTATCATCTATGTACATGTCCCTGAGATCATCAAAACCCAATGTTTTGACTCTGAATTCCTGCAACATCAAATATTTCCTGCTCAAAGCATCAACAACTTTGTTAGCAGTACCATAAATATGTTTAATCACAAATGGAAAATTCTTCATGTATTCAACCCACTTAACATGCCTTTGATTCAACTTCTCCTATTGAGTCACAAACTCTAATGCATGGTTATCACTGTACAAAACAAATTCCTTCAGAATCAAATAGTGCCTCCACTTTTTCAATGCCTGAATGATGGCATAAAATTCCCTATCATATGTGGAATACTTCACCTTCACTTCATTCAGCTTCTTGCTGAAATATGCAATTGGCTTGTCATCTTGACTCAAGACCGCTCATATCGCAAATCTTCTTGCATCGCATTTCACCTGAAATGTCTTTTGGAAATCCGGTAACACCAAAACTGATTGTTCTGTGATCTTCCTCTTCAACAGATTGAAACTTTTCTCAGCCTCTTCAGTCCAATGAAAAAATTTATGTCTTTTCTTCACTGTATCCCTCATCGTTGTGTTGATTCCACTGAAACTCCTAATGAATTTTCGGTAGAAACTAGCTAATTCGTGAAAACTTCTCACCTCAAAGATATTTTTCATCGATGGCCGATTTTTTATTACCTCCACTTTATCTAGATCCATCCTCAACTCATTTTCCGAAATAACAAACCCCAAGTAGATGAGTTCTGTCTTCATGAATGAGGACTTCTTCATGTTTACCAACAACTTCTCCTGCTGCAATTTCTGGATCACTATAGCCAAATGCTTCAGATGCTCCACTGCAGTTTTACTGAAAACCATTATGTCATCCAAATACACAATGAAAAATTTCCCGATGAACTCCTTCAGGAGTTCGTTCATCAAACTCATGAAGGTACTTGGCACATTTGTTAAGCTAAATGACATAACAAGCCATTCATACAACCCTTCATTAGTTTTGAATGTTGTCTTCCATTCATCACCCTCTCTCATGCGAATCTGGTGATATCCACTCTTCAAGTCAATCTTCGAAAAAAAAATTGCTCCACTTAAGCAATCCATCAAATAATCCATCCTCGGCAATGGAAATATGTACCTGATGGTTATCTTGTTGATCACCCTTGAGTCGGTACACATCCTCCAGCCTCTGTCTTTCTTCAGACTTAGTACTGTTGGAATGGCACACGGACTCAAGCTTTCCCTAACCAAACCTTTGTCCAACAAATCCTGGACTTGTCTTTTAACCTCTTCATTCTCTTGTGGCATCAATCTGTACGTTGCTTTGTTTGGGAAACTTGCTCCTGGTATGAGATCAATGTGATGACTCACACTCCTCATCGGTGGCAACGAATGAGGTAATTCATCCACTACAATGTCAGCGAACTCTTCCAGCAGTTCCTGAACCTCCTCTGGTAAATCATCCACTCTTTTTCTAGTCAGAACAATCCTCAGCTTCCTAACGACAATGAACTGTGGATCCTCCTTCTTCTTAACCTTTGTAATAAGTTCCTTCCCACTCATGAGAAGTACTGTGTTTCTTACTTCTGGTTTCACCTCCTTATCCTTGATTGGAAGTAACATGTGTGTCCTCCCGCTCTTTTCTAAGGTATATGTATTCATCCTCCCATCATGAATCACATTTCTATCATATTGCCACGGTCTATCCAGCAATAGATGACAAACATCCATAGGAATAACATCACACAAGATTTTATCATTATATCCTCCTATCTTGAGTTCAACTAAGCACTGTTTAGTGACATTTACCTGATGTCCTTTTTGTAGCCATGAAACTTTATATGGAATTGGGTGATCATTCATCTCCAACTCCAGTATTTCTACCATCTCGGTTGAAACGAGATTCTTCATGCTACCGCTGTCCACAATGACCTTGCATGCCCAACCCTTGGTCTTGCAAGATGTTCTGAAAAGTTTGGTCCTTTGGACTGAACTTTCCACTTCTTTCTCTAGTGTCAAAAGGACTTTCCACATCACCAGTGATCTTCTTCCTTCAGCGTCCTCCGCCTCAACATTTTCCCCCTGTGCCTCGGCGATGTGAGCTTCTCCCCCATCTTTCTTTTTATCTGGAAACTCATAAGACTTGTGTCCATTCTTTCCACATGTGAAGCATGTAATTACTCCACCTCTGCCTCTTCCTCTATCTCTGGTATGAGGAAACCTATTATTATCAACATATCCTCCTCTCTTCTTAGTATGTTGTTCTCTTTTCTCAGCGTATTTCCCTCGCTGTGAGGTTCCACCTCTCTCTGCTCGAGTCTGAGGTTTCTTCCAATCATCCCTGGGCTTTTGGGTTCTTTCTTGGGCAACTGATTTGCGTCTGGGCTGACTTCTGCCTCAGCCCCTCTGACTCTACTTTCGATTCATCTTCTCTTCATCTTTTAGAGCCATCTGATAAGCATCTTCTACCATTCGGATGGTCATCATACTCATTTCATCCTGAATCTCATATCTCAGGCCATTCATATACCTAGCCACTTTTTCGTCATTGCTTTCGTGATGCCCTGCTCTGATATTCAACCTATAAAATTCTTCAGTATATTCCTTTACTATCATCATCTTCTATCTCAGGTTCGGCATCCTCATGAATAGAGAAATTTGATAGTCTCTCGGGATGAATTTTGCCTTCATCTTCGCTATCATCTTATCCCAGCTCTTAATTTTCTGCTTCCCTTGGCAATGCCTATCCACTTGTAGTTCATCCCACCACAAGGCTGGATGTCCTTTTAATCTCATGACAACATGCCTGACTTTCTTGTCCTCTTCGACATCTTCATAGTCAAAACAGGTGTCCAGAGCTCTAATCTAGTCCATAAGCTCTTCTACATCCAGATTTCCCTCATAAACTGGAATGTCCATCTTTACCTTTGCACCCATTCTTGCAACATCTTTAAATAAGCGCTCATTTGCTGCATATTCTACTGTGACTTCTTCTTCTCCATGTCCAGCATCAACTTCATTTTTGGACTCACTAATATCTCCTACATCAGTTGTGTGCCTTTGCCTTATCTCCATGTCCACAATCATAGCGCATAAGTTATGCAGATCTCTTTCTACTTCTGGAATCTGCACTTGCCTACCCCTTCCTCTGGGCATTTCCCTTTCCTCCTCTGGATCGAGTGATTCTCTATCTCTTATTCTCGGAGGAATGGCGAATTCTCCTCTTCCCCGCTACAGAAAGCAAAGAAGATTTTCTAAGATTTTCTAAGCTCTAATACCACTTGACGTAAGCTCGCTCCTTAGGCACGTCCGCTCACAGGATCTTTCCACCTTCCTTGACCCGAAGAACACAAACCGGTCCTTCTATTTCTCTATCGGGAAATCTACACCCACAAAACTCTTTGCACGTTCCCCTTCTTTACTTATCGGGGAATCATAATTCACTATATGGCGAGATTAATGGTCGAGTGTTGGTGCTTCGAATCCTCGAACCCCGATGCAAGTCAACATTGACCCTTATATTCTCCTTTCGAGACTTCTCCTATCGCTATTTTTCTACTCATGATGCCAAGCAACTCAGTTCTCCAACTCCCGATGCCCGATACACCGAAACTCCGACGCACGCACGAGTTGTCCCTTCAACTTCCCGTCACTTCTATCAAGATTTTTGACTTCGCGGGATCACGAATCCTGATGTCAATGGTTCGACACTTCTCGCTGCGAAACCCCGATAACTTGTGCCATTTGTCTTCCACTCCGGCTCTTGTGGTCCCACATTGCTCTACCCTGTCATGATATCGTGTTTTGCAATTCCAAATTGCAAGAGTATCCTGTCCTTGAAACCTCCGATACTCCAAACCCTGACTTCTTCAGATCTTCTAACACGTGTCCCAAATGATGGGCGGTTCATCTCTAACCTCGGACTTCACCCAAATTCAAAGTCTAACCACTACACTTCTATGAACCCCAATGACCAAATCTCCGATTGAGTGATCACACGACACGTGTCCCTCTCAAGATCCATGGCTATGATCCCCTCGCTATTTCGGAACTCAAAATGTCTCGGGATATTGACTTTTAAAACCCCGATATACCGATGACTCCTGGTTCCTGCCACCTATCCCAACAGATGGATGGCTCTAAGATCGTCGGGACTTCCACGATGGATTTTCCGATCTCTAGTTCACGGGATCTTCGATTTCCCGAACTCTGACGCCTCAATAATCCGATGCCTCTCGGAGTTCTACTCTGCTCACGAAGTCTTAAACCCGATGCAACTCCTGCCAAATCGAACAGTTGACGGGTAACTATGGGCTGATCCGAAGGTCCACAATCCCTTGAGCTTAAACTCCAGATGTAATCATGTCATCCTCGCTTCTCTGGAAGATCTAATGGCTGGTGGGATTTCACAAATCCTCTCCACGAGATCCTGACCGTCTGTTCTCTCCTTTGTGAATCTATGCGTGAACCAAGCATTCCCTCTTCGCACAACTCACGACGCCTCCTAGACACTTCTATTCATAACTCCCCTGCACTATTCTTCAACCACTTCAAGGTCCTATCCTTCCTGAGCTTTCTCATGACTCTGAGTCTTAGAGAATATTCTTGCTCGCACTCCTTGCGACAACTCTCAGACACTTCCAAGTGTTGAATACCTTGGACTCTGTGCACTCCTACAATAGTAGTCCTTCAATACTTCACTCAGATTCACAACTAAGACTTTCCTTAGCCTGCAGACTCCTTGCATGGATCCTATAACCTAATTTCACTTGTGAGTGAACGAGAACAAGAATTAAACTATCTGATCCTTCTATCAATGCACTCCTTGCGGACGACTTCAACTGCACTCCTTGCAGGAATCCTTTCTCAGATAGAGAAACAATTGAAACTCATTTCTCCTACTTCCTTTCTCATATTTCAAACACTCAGCGAGAAATCATTCATACATAACATGTAAAACAAATGCATAACAGGAAGTAAATACTCATGAGCATAGCATTAAACATACATACACAGAGAACAAACACAAAACCATGGATTTGAATTAAATTTCTCTATTAATTCAAGCTGTGTACATGGGTGTTCTTCCACAGCTCTCTGTATCTCTTCTTCTCAATGCTCACAATTATATTACAATACACAATGAGGGTGTCTATATCCCGTTTCCCTCTTTCTTTCTAAAACTTTCTAATCTAATATTAAATTTCTATCTACCTATTTCATCTCAACATAAATGCCTCTATCTACTTCAGACGAGAGCGGGACGCTCAAGGTATGATTACAATATAAAAGTACGTCTCTCTTTAATATCACATTTAAGGTTGGCGCATTGTCTTCAAGACAATTTCAAAACTAGTGCTGGTCTAGTCTAGCTATCTGATTGCATTCCATGCTGGCTCGCTTGATGTGGGCAATTCTTCTGCATCAATCATGCTCTTGCATGCACAGAGCTAAATTATTCTTCGAGGACACTTTCTTGCAAGTGATATGGATTATTATACTATTCGTCGTCTGATTATGATTATGAGGCATTATGGATATGATGATATGTTATTTTGTTGTATTGGCATAGACATGCACTATTGACTGGGTTCTCCCGAGTGTGCAGGACTTTGGACCTTGAGGATGCAAAGGCATCGATGAAACCCCTTGGACTCTGGATCGAGTCAGGGAGTGGACTATTAGGGTTTGATTGTTTTTGATATGACATATGTACACATGATTAGATGTTATGATGATTAGTTATTATTGCTGACATGATTTGTTGATAATGCAGGTTGACGATAGCTTGTCGACCATACTCACCTGTGGAGTAGAGGGGTCATTCACGACAATGAGAGACTTTGAGGGAGAGGTGTGGGAGCATCCCTGCCACAATCTACTAGCACTCTCGTCGTGGCTTGATCTGTAGGTTAACGATTACCTAGTTTGAGAACACCCACGATGTCGTGAGGGAAGACTGGGACAATCGCTCATGATGATTCTAAGGGGTGCAAAAGAAGGTAGGGGCCTTATTCCTTATAGGCCCTTACTATCCCACAGGATCACATGGAGGAGTATTGACTCCAGGGGTTTTTGATGTCTACCAAGTCAATTAAGAGGTGAGTGGCACCCTTGGAGCACATAGTGCATCTTGAAGGGTACGTCACACAAGGAAAATGGAAAGAGGCGAGTGGCACCCTTGGAGCACGTAGTGCGTCCTGAATGGCACATCACACAAGGAAAAAGGAAAGAGGTGAGTGGCATACTTGGAGCACCTAGTGAGTCCTGAAGGGCACGTCGTGATTTTAACTAGTAAGTGAATAAACTTAAATGACCTTAAAATGAATGATGTGACAAGTAAGATTTAAAAACATTTTCCCTAATAAAAATGTCACCGAGCCTAGTGAATTTACAACCTAGGTCTAATTAGAACATTTGGTAAAAAAAAATAATAAATGAACATGTAACAAGAAGGGGGGAAAGAAATTCTATTTATTTATTAAAGTCAAAATTATAAGGGAGGATTAAAATTAAAAAAAAAGGAAATGGTTGTTTTATCTACATATGGTAATTTAAATTTTAGTTAAAAAGAAAAAGGAGTGAATGGTTGTTTTTCTACACTTGCTAAATTGTTTTTTAGTCAAAAAGCGAAAAGAGGGAAACTTAAAAGAAATAAGAAACATAAGGAAAAAGGGGAAACATAAAGAAAAGGGGAAACATAAAGAAAAAGTTGAATGTCTAACTTAGTAAGGAATATTTCCTTGGGAACTTGTTAGTTTTGAACTCAACTAGGAATTTAGTAAGGCGTAAGTCATTTAAGAAGTGTAAGGGAATTTTGGGACACCTCAGAGCGTTTTTAGGAATTCTTTTAGGTGGGTGAGGGAAATAGGAATAATTAATTAATTATTAAAATTGAATTTCTGGTGCAACTAGGGGATGGGTGACATGTGTACGGGGGAGGTTTTTCCTAATTAATTAAATGAAAAGGGAATTTAATGAGAATTTGTGAAACTAATTACTTTAAAATCTCTATAAAAAGGATGGAGGAGGAGGAGGATGGATATCATCTTTATGCATAACGTTACGCTGCTAAATGTTTTTCTTGATTGAACTTCTCTTGTGGGAGTTGGGATACCCAGCTCGGGTAATGAGTGGTAGCTGGACCTTGTGAGGTGAGATGGGTGCTAGCAGTTCTCTGGTATTATGTACGTGGCCCCTTTTTGGCTCGGTGGGCTTAGGGGGAAGAAGAGTACCTGTAGCGTTGGCTGGGAGGTACCGGTGAGGTCACATCGATCAACAAGCGAGAGCTAGATGGAGTGTGCGCTGGACAATGACTCGGAGATGTCGCATTTGGCTATGGTATGAATGCATTTATTTTTGAATGGTAGATTAATATTGTTCCTTCTCTTTCATTACTATATTTATTTTGTGTAAATATTATGTTTTACTTAGCATTTTATAATCCATGAACTTAAATTCATCCCAACCTTACAATTGTTGCATTTGAAATGATTCCCTTGGTGAACCCAACCTTGATTGCAATGAATTTTTTCTATTTGTTTTATTTATTATTATGAAGAAATTTATGTTTGTCCCTTATCCCTTTAGTCATAAGTCAGTGCCTGAGTAGTAGGCCAGGAGCCGAATCGATGGTCGTCAATTCGGTGTTTAAAGACCTATAGATTCTAATGCCCTTCTTTTTTGTGCATGGATGATGAGTGAAGGATAAATTTTTCGCAGTTGTCTATCCCTTACTTATCTCTATGTTTGATTGACTCATGGTTGAATGACTAGTCTTTTCTCCTTCTTGTGAATGAGTACCTCTGCGTTTGATTGCTTAAACCTCGAGAACCCCTTGAGTTTCCTTGAAGGATTATCCCTACATTTCTTTGATTGATTATCTCTGCATTTACTTGAAGGATCAACTCTGCATTTTTTTTTTGGGTAAAATCTTTGTGTTGAATGGAAAACCGTCTGTGTTTCTTTAATGATGATCTCCTGCATTTTGAAAGGGGTAAATCTCTGCGTTTGCAATGGTCTCTGCATGTTATGTCGCCTTTCCTTAAGAGGTCACCATCGTCAAGTTGTACAATCCTTTCCTTCTAAGTTGGAATTAAGCCTTGGGATTCCAATAAAAATAATTATATGGTGTGATGAGTACCACCAAGTTTGAATGTAGAATAGGTGTCGTATCCATCTCTCCCACTGTGTCTAAGAATCTCTAAAAGTTTACTCTCAATATACAAGTGAAAAACTGAGAAATCACTTCAGCAAGGACACTTTAAGTGGACAATTCATATCAGTTTCAGGAGGCTATCTTATGGCTTCCTTTCTCAGAAAACGGTGAGGCATCTCTCCAAACGGTTGAAAACCCACCTACAAAATCGGTTGATTTACTTTTCCCATGGATCGTTGCCTCAAAAATTTAATTTTTTGGGAGAAATAATTGAAAACATAAAGTGTTTTTAGAGGGGGCCACACCTTTCCTTAAGAGACAAAGCGACCAGTCCTTAGTGGTCACCCTTTTTTTTGTTCTGGTCGCCTTTTTCCGATGTATTGGGAGCAACCCTCATCACACTATTCTAGTGTCTAGGGTACGACCAACCTATAATTTCAATAGGGTGTTTATAAATTAGTAGAAAACCACGGAATTATTTTATATAATTCATACAAGATGAAGAATGAATTTAAATGATATCATAGGAACATGAGAATAAGGGTACTCTGCCACTATTATCAAGTTTACAAAATAAATCCTGAGATAATGTAGGAAATAAGAGGAAATGTGTAATATCAAAAGTAGTAAAACTTTGTATATAAATTGTGTATATGTAAAGAGGAATTTACGACAAGCATATTATAATAATCTCCGCATTATTATATATATGTATATCCAAGAGGAAAACATAATCTAATAATTTTTTGATAAAACTAAAACAACATAAATTGTTATAATGTTTAAAAGTGCATTTGCATGCAAAGGAAATAAAAAATCTACAATGTATAACACTACATTGTATGCAAATAAAATAGATAATATGTAACCAGACTTCCTATGCAAAAGAAATTGTTCTATATAACATTATGCAAGAAGGCTGAATTATATAAGACAATGCAATACATCTTCTATATATGAAACTAAGAGGAAATCCGTAAATCAAAATTGTGCATTATTAAAAATTCATTGTACGACAATGTTCAAACATTAAGAGTCTCTAGAATCTGTTACATGAAGCATATCTTTCTAGAAATATTCGGGATAGGAATCCGAGTTCATCCTAAGCTGAAATCCAACCCTTGTTTCATAGAAATATTTCAAAAATGCATAAAGGTATATTAGTCTTGAAACCATTTATAAAACCCACGATAAAAACACCGAATACCTTAAGGTATGTGTACTTGGGCATGTAGAAACCAAACCATTTTCTGAGAAATAGGAAGAGAATGTAATACTCCAAAATACATGCCAATAGAAACCAAAATGTTATACTTTAAGATACTCGTGACAAAATCATTTATAAATAACACAGAAAGTTTAGAATACTTACCACGGGTATCAATTTGTGAATGCTGGGTAGGATAAGTCCAACAACAAAATATGCACACAAAAATCTATTTCAAAAACCCAAGGAAGAAACATGTAACTTCAACGTGTAAATGTAAACGAAAGGGAACACATATAATTATATACTTGAATACTTTTAAATAAACTTATGAACAGATAGGGATTACCAGAAGAAGGGAAGACAATGTAGACCTCGGGGTCTCGAACCTGCAAGGATGCACGTATTCCAATGTGAGAATATTTCACCTTGAAAACAAGAGAGAACACTGAAATGAAACACTCTCTATAATGAAGTAAAGCATCCATTAAGTGAATAACTCTGTTAGAAATAACTCTAAGTGTAACGTGTTCGAAATTAATGGTCACTTAACATTGTTAAAATATGCCTGGTAAAAACTTACAGTGGGGAAGGCCACCTGGAGTGCTGCCTTCACACCAAGGGGCACACTCTGCTACAAATAAGATGCAAAGAGTATGGATTGGGTAGATAGCTCGTACCTGAACATTAACCCTTGCATGTATCAATATGTACCTTACCTTCGTTGTGAGTAGATACAGATAACACATGTATATGTTTAGTGGTGAAGATAAATCCTAATAGTCCTCCATTAATTAAGTTGGACATTTCACTTACCAAACCACTGCCACAAATTTAAGAATGTTTGTGAAAGGAATGGTTGAATTTAATCCTATCTTGAATTGTGTATGAAGGGCTCAGTAGTAGAAACCAAGGTCTGGACAAGTGTAGGGACCAGTTAATTAGGAGCGTACACCTATATTTTCATGAGATACCTTATGTCAACTACCATAGCTCAAGTTTTAATCTAACTTTTAGTCTCAAGAATTTATCCCATCCGCACTTGATTTAATGTTAAAACTATTGATATGTGTTTTGTATAGGGGTATTGCTAATATCATAGTTTCGATAACCGTCCCCTTATGTTTATAATGGAAAATAGGGTTATCACTAGAAATAAAGAATCACCCATAACATAATGTAATTTGTATCTGTAACATCCTACTCTTGTGTGCACAGAGCGAACTTATTCTATGAAGACACTTTCTTGCAAGTGATACGGATTATTATACTATTGGTTGTCTGATTATGATTATGAGGCATTATGGATATGATGATATGTTATTTTGTTTTATTGACATAGACATGCTTTATTGACTGGGTTCTCTTGAGTGTGTAGGACTTTGGACCTCGAGGATGCAGAGGCATCGATGAAACCCCTTGGACTCTAGAACGAGTCAGGGAGTGGACTATTAGGGTTTGATTGTTGTTGATATGACATATGTACACTTGATTAGATGTTATGATGATTGATTATTATTGCTGACATGATTCGTTGATGATGTAGGATGATGATAGATTTCCGACCATACTCACATGTGGAGTAGAGGGGTCATGCACAACAATGAGATACTTTGAGGGAGAGGTGTGGGAGAAACCCTGCCACAACCTACTAGCACTCCCGTCCTGGCTCAAACAATAGGTTAACGATTACCTAGTTCGAGAAGATCCATGATGTCGTGAGGGAAAATTGCAGCAGTCACTCATGATGATTCTAAGGGGCACGCAATAAGGTAGGGGCCTTATTCCTTAGAGGCCCTTAGTCTCCCACAAGATAATCTGGTAGAGTATTGAATCCAGGGGTTTTTTATGTTTACCAAGTCAGTCAAGAGGCGAGTTGCACCCTTGGAGCACGTAGTGCATCTTGAAGGGCACGCCACGCAAGGAAATCTAAAAGAAGCAAGTGGCACCCTTGGATCATGTAGTTTGACTTGAAGGGAACGTTGCGCAAGGAAAAAGGAAAGAGGCGAGTGGCATACTTGGAGAACCTAGTGAGTCCTGAAGGGCACGTCGCGATTTTAACTGGTAACTGAATAAACCTAAACAACCTTAAAATGAATGATGTGACACGTAAGATTTAAAAACATTTTCCCTAATAAAATTGTCGCCTAGCCTAATGAATTTACAACCTAGGTCTAATTAGAAAATTTGGTCAAAAAAATTAATAAATGAACATGTAACAAGAAGGGGGGTAAGAAATTCAATTTATTTATTAAAGTCAAAATTATAAGGGAGGATTAAAATTTTAAAAAAGGGAAATGATTTTTTTATCTACATATGATAGTTTAATTTTTAGTTAAAAAGAAAAAGGGGTAAATGGTTGTTTTTCTACACTTGCTAAATTGATTTTTAGTTAAAAAGCGAAAAGAAAGAAACTTAAAAGAAATAGGAAACTAAAGGGAAAAGGGGAAAGATAAAGAAAAAGTTGAATGTTTAACTTAGTAAGGAATATTTCCTTGGGAACTTGCTATTTTTGAACTCAACTAGGAATTTAGTAAGGCGTAAGTCATTTAAGAAGTGTAAGGGAATTTTGGGAAACCTCAAAGCGTTTTTAGGAATGCTTTTAGGTGGGTGAGGGAAATAGAAATAATTAATTAATTAATAAAATTGAATTTCTAGTGCAAATAGGGTATGGGTGACATGTTTACGTGGGAGGTTTTCCCTAATTAATTAAATGAAAAGGGAATTTAATGAGAAATTGGGAAACTAATTACTTTAAAAACTATATAAAAAGGATGGAGGAGGAGGAGTATGGATATCATCTTTATGTGTAACGCTATGCTTTTGAATTTTTTCTTGATTGAACTTATCTTGTGGGAGTTGAGATACTCAGCTCGAGTAACCAGTGGTAGCTGGACCTTGCGAGGGGAGTTGGGTGCTAGCGGTTCTATGGTATTGTGTGCATGGCCCCGTTGCGGCTCGGTGGACTTAGGGGGAAGAAGAGTACCCCTAGCGTTGGCTGGGAGGTACCGGTAAGGTCAAATCAATCGACAAGCAAGAGCTGGATGGAGTGCGCGCTCAACAACAACTTGGAGCTGTCGCATTTGGCTACGGTACAAATGCATTTATTTTTGAATGGTAGATTAATATTGTTCCTACTCTTTCATTACTGTATTTCTTTTGTGTAAAGATTATGTTTTACTTATCATTTTGTGTAAATATTATGTTTTACTTAGCATTTTTGGGAGTAAAATCTCTGCGTTGAATGGAAGACCCTCTGTGTTTCTTTAATGATGATCTCCTGCATTTTGGAAGGGGTAAATCTTTGCATTTGCAATGGTCTCTGCATGTTATATCACCTTTGAATTTTAATGATCTCAACGTTTTTTATCACTGTGTTCTAATAATCTATGTGCTTTCTTGGTCTCTGTGTTTTTAGTAGGAAATATTACAACCTTACCTCTGCATATCCTTGACCAATCAACTTCGTGTTTTGGATTGAATAAACTCCAGAAGGATATTCATTTTAATGAGTGTCTATGTGTTCCTTTTATCTACGTCCAATTACCTTTTCCATCAAGTTGTCTCTACACTTCAATGGATTAGAGATCTATTTCTAAAATCATTTGCATTCTCATTTTACATGATAGTCATCGATTTGTTATATTTTGGATGGCGTTTTTACCTGCATAGGAATGGTGATATACCTGTGCTTCTAGCTGCGTCTTGACCATCCTTTGTGTCTATATCTAGAATTGTATCTACTGTAGAAACCATCCTTTATAGGCATCCACTTCCCTTTTTGTTTTTGCCCAATTTGTTTTACCCAACAATATGATTAGACAACGTTTGAAGTTATATCATAATGAGTAGACAAACATCGTTTGAATGTGTTTCATAGACAACGTTGAATACATGTATCATGGACAATGATTGAATATATAAATCACAATGTTAGCCTATGTTCGATAGTTTGTCTGCGAGATTATACACCGTATGCATTTTTGATAAAACACAGTAAAATTTTATGCTTTTAACAATGTCTGACTACAAATTTAGATTTCTCTAAAACCCGTGAATCTAGACAGCTATATTATGACAATGATTTAACACCTACATTATCATACATCAGGATTTTGTATCTGTGTTTTGTCATGGCAGTGAGTTCGTTGATGAATTTTCAATTCCCTTGAATGCATTTAACCCAACGCTCTTACCTAGCAGCTATTTCGTTCATGAAGTTTTATTTCCCTTGAATGCATTTAACCCAACACTCTTACCTGGAAGCTATTTCGTTGACTAAGTTTTAACTCCCTTTGAATGTTTTACCACAATGACTTACCTGGCAGTGAGTCCTTTGTTGGATGTTGTATGTTGGGTTGAATGTTGTACGTTGGGTTGGATGTTGTATTATAGTGATTCTCATATTGTATTATAGTGATTCTCATATTGTGTTCAAGCGATTCGCATATTATTGGACGTTATAGCGATTCTCATATTTTAGGAAAAAAATTTATATGTTGGGTTGGATGTTGGATTATAGCGATTCTCATATTGTATTATAATGATTCTCATATTATTGTATTTTATAATGATTCTCATATTTTAAGACAAAAATTTTATATGTTAGTGGACAACGGATTCTCATGTATCAAGACAATGATTCCATCTATTGAATAGATAACAAACCCTCATTTACATAGACAACAACATGAATTATATGATAGACAACGAACGGAATATATAATAGAAATTGAATTAGCACTATCATCGTTTGACAACAACTTTCTACATTTGAATTTAAATTGTTGAATAACAATGAAGATTCACTAGGAAGTGAATACATACATTGAATGACAACAACTTGTACTTTGATTTTAAATTGTTGTATGCCAGTAAGGATTCATTAGATAGAAAGTTAATACAATAAATATTCATGAAAGTGATACATAATCTAATTCCTTGATAATTTCCTATTCGGTCTCCTAGCATGTTGAATTTTTATGGGTTTATTGGTCTAGATGTGCTATGTTGCATCAGGGTTACCATCACGCCTATTTCCTTGAGACGACATGATTCATGTTGAGGGGATCATTGTGTGCCCTGATGAATAGAGGCGAATGATAACTTGGCCTGATTTTGTGCTTCCCGATGTGGGTGTTTGTTCATTGTAATGGTTGTTGGTACTTGGTTTTGTAACGCCTTAAGACGTTCGGTTTTGCGCGACCTAGAGGTTTCTAGTTCCTAGTCGAAGAAGCCACTATGTCAGGTGGTTGATGTTGTCATTTAGTATGTAGGAATTGTCTTGCTTGTCTCGAGAGGGTATTTTCATTCATTGGTCCTTTGATTATCACATGGTTCATCTAGTTGCATGATGTGCTAACGTGATGAGTCGTTGTTTTCTATTTCCTGATCTGTGTGCATTGTGTTCATCGTTAAGTTAAGTTGTTTAACAATTGTCGTGTTTCCTTCCTGCTTAAAAAAAAAATTTTCACTTGCTTGTGTTGCTTGTAGTCGTAATGTTGGGTGATGTTACATATGGTATCATAGTGGGTTCGACCCACGACTTGGGATCACTATGGATTTTGTTGACTAATAATTGATTATACTGTTGCTAATTAAGTTGACTTGTATTCATGCAGGTAATCATGGTTAGAGGACGCCACAGAGGAAGACGACGGGGTGTTAGTGGAGGATGCATGACTCCCCCAGTAGAATCCAAGCCTTAGGGGTCTAACCCCTAGGGAGACAAACAGGTTGTCAGGCAGGAAAAGATAGCGGTGGGTGATGTGGTTGGGATGATGAGTTCTTTTCAGTGGATTTCTGAGGCACTATTCAACTGTTTGGATAGAGATGAGGCTAGGGTTCTGACACGCCCTGAGATTCCACTGGGTGCTCCAATCGGTACTGGTAGTATTCACTGTGAACTTGAGAAGGTCAAATTTCCAGAGTTCTTTGGTTCCCTAGATGAAACAACCATCGAGGCATGGTTGGAGAATATGGCGATATGATTTTCACTTCGCAACTATACCTCCAACATGAAGGTCCACATGGCGGTCTTTCAACTAAAGGGGAGTGCTCTTCTTTGGTGGAAGAAGCTCCTGCCAAAATTGAACATGGCCATCGAAGATGTGTCATGGGAACTGTTTCAGGAATGGTTCCAAGAGAGATACCTATCATAGGAATTCATTGAGAATCAACTCAATGATTTCAACACCTTGAGACATTGAATTCATGCAGTGCCCGAGTACAAGGCCGATTTGATGGAGTTGCTTCGGTATGCTCTGCACATGAATACCGAGAAACTTAAGGTCAACAGGTTCTTATTTGTCTTTAATGTCAACATATGTGCAAAGGTTAGGATTCTTATGCCTCATACCTTGCATGATGTCGTCTAAAAGGCCCTCATAGCAGAGGATGAGCTTATCAGTGAGGTTCAGAGATGGACTCCAGTGAGACCAGTAGGGCAAGTGTCATCTGGTGTGCAGCAGCATCAGACACCAGCTAGGTGTTCACCAGTATACCGTGGCTTCCAGAGAGGATCCACTTTCACTACACTTCAGTGACTAGTGCCTCACCAATAGACACCATACCGAGGACCATAGCACCAACAACAACGTCAACCGCAGCAGCAACAGTTTAGGCCTGTTCAGTAGAACAAATAAGGATTCCAAGTCGGTGGGCCGTTAGCTTCTACTTCGAGTACCAGGAGTACTAGACCAAAGAAGAGGTGTTGGACATGTGGGGAGCCACACTACTAGCATGACTGCCCCATGGAGAGGACTAGAACATCTGGATCAGTCAGACCCACTATCATGGGAGACTTGGGCAAGACCCATCAGATCCATGCAATGATGAATAACTTCCAGGTAGAGAACCAGTTGACTGTGCTCAAGACGTCAGGTACTATCGTTGACCAAACACTTAGTATTTTCATAGATCTTGGTGGTACAAAGAGTTTCATTTATGGTGTAGCGCTAAAAAAAATTAACGTAAATGCAGTTGAACAAGATGAGTTTAGCTTTGTATAGATGGCTTCGGGAGCCAATAAAAAGGTTGGAGGGAAGGTTAGGGGTTGTTTCCTTAAACTAGGATATTTTGTCACCAGGGCCAACCTGTACGTCACGATCTTAGGATCTTATGAAATCATGATAGGTATGGACTGGTTGGAATCACATGAGGCGATACTCAACTATAACATGAAATGGTTGAGCTTAGTTGATGATGAGGGACATAGACACGTGATTGGAGGTCGGAACCAGGGAGTTTCCCTGAGGTTCATCTCTTCATTGCAGCTATAGAAGAGCATGCGCAAGGGATGTAAGTTTTATGTGATCCTTGTGTTAAATGAGAAGGGAGTAGCGGAAGGTCTAGAACACATTCCAATGTTGAGAGAGTTTGCAAACATATTCCCAGAGGAGTTACCTGGGATGTCGTCGAAGAGGGAATTGGAATTTACCATAGACCTAAAACCGGGGACTGAACCGATAGAGAGAATGCCTTATTGGATGTCGACCCCATAGTTACAGAAGTTGAGAATACAACCGAAGGAGTTGCTGGACTTGGGACTTATACGTCTAAGTGTGTCACACTGGGGTGTGCCTGTTATTTTCATATGAAAGAAGGATGGTTCGTGGAGACTCTGCATTGACTACTATCAATTGAATAGGGAAACAATCAATAATCAATACTAGTTTCCAAGGATTGATGATTTGTTTGATCAAATGAAAGGGGCGACGGTTTTTTCAAATATCGACTTCCGATCAAGGTATCACTAGTCACGGATCAAGGAGGATGATGTCCCTAAGACCACATTTAAGATGAGGTTTGGACATTATGAGTTTACCATTTTACCCTTTGGATTGACAAACAACCTATGGGTATTTATGAGTTTGATGAACGAGGTTCTCCGTGACTAATTGGACAAGTTCGTCCAAGTATTCATTGATGATATTTTGATTTATTCTCAGACGATGGAGGATTATGATGAGCACTTGCACTTAGTAATAGAGCGTCTATGAGAGAATAAATTGTATGGGAAATTGTCTAAATGCTCGTTTTATCTCTCAAAGATTCATTACTTAGGGCATGTCATCTTCGATGAAGGCATCACTGTGGATCCCACAAAGGTCGAGGCTATAGTGGAATGGCTTGCGCCGACCAATATTTGAATGATTTACATTGGACGATGAAGGATTATTGAGATTT
This sequence comes from Picea engelmannii, assembly GCA_009831015.1. Classification (NCBI taxonomy): domain Eukaryota; kingdom Viridiplantae; phylum Streptophyta; class Pinopsida; order Pinales; family Pinaceae; genus Picea; species Picea engelmannii. The sequence continues at coordinate 3,964 of ML786445.1, read as the reverse complement.
AAGAATAGAATTTACGTACCTCCCAACGATGAGTTGAGGAGTTTGATCCTAAACGAGGCTCATAGAGAAGTGTATATGGCTCATCCTAGAGTCATGAATATGAGGGAAGACCTTAAACCCTTATTCTTCTACAAAGGAATGAAGGCACATATAGTCAACTATGTGGAAAGATGTCTAGAATGGTAGTATGTGAAGGTTGAACATAGAAATCCAGCAGGATTACTACAACCACACTCTATTTCAAAATCGAAATGGGAGGTAACTTCAATGGATTTCATTGTTGTATTGCCACTGACGGCATTGAGACACGACTCGATTTTTGTGGTAGTTGACACTCTGATGAAGAGTGATAATTTTATTCCTGTACGTACGACATATCAGGCACCTGACATAGCTAGAGTTTTCATCAATGAGATGTGAGACTACATAGCGTACCTAGGAGGATTATATCTGACAGAGGATCAATGTTTACTGGACGATTTAGGACTAGTTTCCAAGAGGCCTTGGGAACCCAACTTAACTTTAGTACTGCATATCACCTGGAGACAGACAGACAAACCGAACGAACAAAACAAATCTTGGAGGATATGTTGTATATGTACGTGATGGACCAACATAAGTGTTGGGAAGAATTCTTTCCACTGGTACAATTTGCATATAACAACAACTATCAAAGCACCATTAAGATGTTACCTTTCGAGGTTTTTTACGGGTGACTGTGTCAAATGCCTTTGAGTTGGGATCGACTTGAGGATAGGGTCCTAGTGGGACCATAATCGATCCAAGAAATGGAATATCAAATTCAAACAATAAGACAAAGGATCAAAGAAGCACAAAATTGGTAGAAGATTTATGTCGATGTGTATCGTGTCAACCATAGTTACAAAGTTGGAGATTGAGTCTTCTTGTGGGTGAAAACGAATAAGAGTTCGATCAATTTTGCAAAGGGTGATAAACTTGTGCAAACCCCCTATTCCTCCTTAGGGCTGTGTGATTTCCCGATCAGGATCTCTAGTTCTGGATCCAAAACGGCTCTTCGAGTTTCAAACCAGAACCTTCAACACTAAATCCATGGGTTCTTTTTATGTTTTACCCATGCACTTCATCACTTGTGCGGGCCCCTGTTTCCACGTGACCGCAGGCACAGCCACAGGATTAACCTAAAAGGCACATCATGTTTCGTGAATTTGGGGTTCATGATATGATGAGTCCTTGGTTCCTCCAACTCCTGAAACCCCGATAAGGGCCAATGGAAGTTAACCCCTCCATTTCCCCAGATTGTGTGACCACACACCCATGACCATCGCTTTATCAGAAAGGCATGTCTCTATTCTCCATGTTAGGGCTTTGCATCCCAAGGCGCCTGACCTCTCCAAGTCACGAACGCTAAAATCATGATGATGTGAGATCTACGGTTTAGGTCTCTCCTTAGCCGACAGTTGCAATAATTTCGACGTGTCGCGTCCCGCGACTTCACGATTCATGAAACTCATCCAATCCTTCTCCCGATCATTGAAATGTCGATGGAGTTGATCTGACGGTCCAGAACCTACTTCAATCCAATGACCATGATCGATATCGCAGTTCGCGTTTCGGTTTCAGGGAATCCAGGACCTCTGTCCTTCCAACTCGCGATGCCCGATATAATGAAATGGACCAATGGTCTGGGTCTATTTGGGATCAATGAATATTATCCCTCCTAGGATTTGATCTTCTACACTTAGAATATTGTCTAATTTCTCGAAGGTTCGACCTTCGCTCCCCCTAGTGAATGGGATCCTCCGATCTCGATAACACTTTCGAAAGTGTTATTCCTCTTGAGCTTCGTCTAATGCAGAATTCAATCTCCCGCGCACCCCTTGCATCTAAGCGATCTTGATAACTCAAATCCAATGGATTTATCACAGATAAGTTCCTCCTGATCTCCTAGCATCCTCTTCTTGCTCGATGCACACCTTGCAGAGCTTAAATGAAGAGAAACAATTGAAACTGGAAACTAACCGTCACAATTCCATTCTCCCCTATGGAGATTCACTCACTTGTTCCCAAATAAACAAAAATAATAGGAAATTGCAAATAACATTCACACACATACCCATTTGGGTCAATTTTCCTTTTGTTATATTCACAAGTGTCGAAATGGCTACAAAATACATTAAAATTACAATAACTCAAAAATCGAGATCTCCTGCTAACTCGTAGTTCTCTCTTACAACAAGTTTCTCTTTGTATTGTAGCTCTATATCTCCCCCTCTATCTGAACATACCTAAATCCTAATTAACTCAAAAAATTTTAGGGTTTCCCCTAGTTTCCTGTCTACTCTAGGATTCAACCTACACTATCTTAGTCCAGTCACACTCCAAAACCATAGTGGAAACTCCTGCTCTATTTGCGATTTTCAAAATTGTGCCTCAAACGGTAAGTTTGGTACTGGCTTCAAGCATGCCTCAAAGATGATTTATGGTGTTGAGTTAAGGAGAATTCAAAAATCAGCTATAACCGCCCATGTTGAAATTCGGGAAGAACTCCCACGTGTTGAGTGGTCTTGCTTCCGTGTGCTTGCCAACGATGCTCCTGCATCATACTCCCCTTGAAAAAAATTCATGGACTCATGTCCATGATCTCCTACATTAATTTTCCCTTCTTTTGGATAGAAGCTTCGTTTTCCAAACTGGCATCTTAGATTGGGTGTCCCCTCCATTTAACTAGATACTCAAAATAGGTTTTCCTTCTGGTCTTCTTGCCAATCCTTTGATCAACAATTTTTTCCATCTGTGGCTTTTCTGCCACAGGCATTTGTTTCTCCCACTGAATCTTTCCTTGATCTTCCAATCCTTCTGTGTCATCTTTCTTGTAAGGGTACAGGTCTAAAACATTGAATATGGGTGAAATTCCCACACCAACTAGTATCTTGATTTCATATGCGTTTGTGGAAAACTTTCTCAAGATCTTACATCGTCCTATCTTCTTCATTTTTATCTTGTTATATGTTCCCATAGGGAACCTTTCCTTCCTGAGATGTGCTAAAACCTGATCTCCTACTTCAAATTGAAGTTCTTTGCAATGTTGATCAACTCTGTGCTTGTACTATTAGAACTATGTAACTGTCCTCTGATCTGGCTATGGAGTTTCTGCATTTCAACAGCAAAGTCTTCTACTCTCATGCTTCTAATCTCACCCTGTTCCAAGTCTCTCAAATCAAAAACTCCCCTTGGTTGAATTACATATAGTATTTGGAATGGGCTCCTTCCAATGCTCCTATTTTGTGAGCCATTGTATGCAAATTCTACTTGTAGTAGAATTTGATCCCACTGATTATGTTGTTCAATGACCAAACTCCTTAATAAATTTCCCAGACTTCTATTTACCACCTTAGTCTGCCCATTGGTCTGAGGGTGATAATATGAGTTGAAGGATAATTCCGTCCCCGTATTATTCCACAAAATCCTCCAAAAGTGGTGAACAAATTTCATGTCTCTGTCCGAGACAATGCTACTGGGTAGGCCATGAAGTCTCGGAACTTCCTTGAAAAACAGGTTTGCAACATGTGTTGCATCACTGGTTTTATGGAATGGTATGAAATGTGCCATCTTTGAGAATCTGTCTACTACCACAGTTATGAAATCAAATACCCTTTGTTTTCTTGTCAATCCCAACACAAAATCCATGCTTATTGCATCCCAAGGCCTCTATGGTATTCACAATGGCTGTTACAATCCAATATTTTGTCTTTTCCCCTTTGCATGTTGGCAGATTCTACATTTGTTCACAAATTTTATCACCTTTTTTCTCATACCTGGCCAATAGTATGAACTTCTCAACTGTGCAAGCATTTTATCATGGCCGAAATGTGCACCCAATCCTCCACTATTCTTCTCCTTCAGAAGATTGTCCCTCATTGTGAATTTTGGTATGCACAATTGATTTCCTCTGAACAACAGTCCTTCCTAGACTATGTAATAT
>ML786444.1:527611-545635 GCA_009831015.1 Picea engelmannii | reverse complement strand
AGAAGATTCCAAAATGCCAACATTGTCAATGATTTGGCCACATCGAAGATCATTGTTTTGATCTTCATCCTTGCAAGTGATGTAAGTGAATTTTTAAGTTTGACCCGAAGAGTCACAAAACAATTTACAAAAGGAGTTGGTTCCCTAAATTTATCTATTGTAATAGCTAGATGTTTCTAGAAGACTTCTTAGTAGATGTATTTTGTTTAACGGTTGAGATTATTTTTTATTTTGTTGCTAATATTTTGGGACAAAATAGCCAGATTTAAGGTTTCGTGAGATAGCTTATCTGAGAGCTCTATGTTTTTATTATGATTATTCCTGTAATTAGGAAGGTTGGCTAGTGTGCACAGTGGATATGTGTGTTTTTTTTAATAGTTTTGTACGACCACTAAGGATCAGAACTTCATTGTCATATTTTCATCCTTCAATCATTGAATAGAGATTGAAAATTGTGAATTTATATCTCTGGTGTGCATATTTTTCGAATTATGTGTGTAATTGTTTAAATAATTGTAGGTGAACATGATTGCATAGATCCAACGGGTATCAGAGACAAACCTACATAATAAATGAAATTACAAATCATAGAAGTCAACCGCCAAGATTAGACCTAGGAGGAGTTCGTGAGATAGACGATTCTAGTCAATAGTCTATCAGATCCGAAAGCATCTCATAGTGTGTTTCAAAACCTTCTTATCAGAGTCCTAGTTCGAGTATGATCCCTACTTAACCATTGCAAAAGTGAAATTTAACCATTCATTGGGACAGACCTATGAGACATATCCATCGAGTTGGCTTTCAAAGGCTTATTTCCCATTTGGATCCGAGCAGGGTATTCTGACAGTGAATTAAGGCTGTCCATAAAAAATGAAGATCGATGGAGGAGGTTGGAGATAAAAGAAACTCCGAGGAGTGATCCACACCATCCATTGGATCGACTTGTTGAGAAATATCCACCGTTCACCAGTTCCAATCATCGGAACTTTGTTACTCATTGACTGTGACACAACACTCCGATGACCAATCTTAGTTGTTCATTGCAGGGATCATGGAGTAATTCAGACCACCCATTAGTTAAGCCAATTTGGGGTCTTATTCTAACTTCCATTTCGACAATAACATTCTGAGACGAGATCTTTATCGTCCTTTCAGTGACGATCAACAATTGTGAATGGAAGTTGATATTGTTCAAAGAAGAATCCTTGTCATCCACCTTACAGTTGATCAACGGTTAACAAGGAGCTTCACCATTTCCTGAATCTGCAAATATGACCGTCCATAAGACCTCAAAATCAATAGTCATGATTAAAAGGTCTTCAGAACAATCAAAACAACCTATGAAGGTTTTTTTAGTTATGTTCACTATGAATATATCACTCTGAATACATAAAGAAGATCTATTTTTCCATTCAAGGAACAGATCGAGGGATCAAAGGAATTCACTCTAGAAATGCTCTTGAGGTTTAAGATCATGAAATGAAGAATGAGTTTACCTTGTGGATGTGGTGTTTGGTCATATGATCGAAAGGGTGCGTAACTCCTTATTGAACATGTGCAACGAATAAGAACACAGAGAGATATGAGGCTAGAGAATAGAGAAATTCTCCAAAGGGATCAAATTTTTGTCTCTATATTTTGGGTATTGTAATAGAGGGCTATCATTTGTGGTATCAAATCGTAAGGGATATTTTCTTCAATATCCATGCCACCTAAAAGAGGTAGGACACTATTGGGAGTAGTTTCGGAGTTGTTGATCTCGATATTTTTTGGCACAAAATCAGAGCGGAAATATAATAAAGCAATGTATAGAGATAAGATATCCAATAATATAACATAAATGTATCAGAGATGCAACCATAAACAAAGAGATACAATAATATACAATTTTCTATTAATGAGCGAAAATGTACAGAGACTGTAAAAATACAGAGTGAAAGACTTGCTAGAATGATGGAAGCTTATCTACGAGAAGAGATGTGTTTGTTACTCGCATTCGCAAGAAGATGATTTTACAATGAGGCTCCAAAGGCCCTTTTATCATAAATAAAATCCCAAAACCATAACCCCAGAAGATGAAAATACAACAATTTTGTGGACCCCGTTTTGGGTAGTTTGTTTTATCAACTTCTCGGGGGCGTAACTTTGGAATACGATATCCGTTTGGGGCGCATGATATCTCGTTGGAAAGGTATCATCGAAGAGTTTCATTTTGGGAGCTCAATTAGAGCATTTTTCTATCATTTATAAGATCAATCCCAAAAAACCTTCATTCAGTCCCTCAAAATGGCCCGAGAAGTTAAAAACTACTAAAAATAGTAAATTACCAAAATTGCCAGAAAACTGTTTTGAGCCAGCTTAAAAACGTGGGTGGCCAAAAATATCCACCTAGATCAATCCTCCCTCCTTAGGAATCAATGGTATACATTGTGTTGAGTTCCAGTGCTAATATCTTCTTTCAGTATATTTGGGTTCATTTTAGGTTACCCACGTCCATCGTCTTGGATCGAGATACTCAATTACTTGGGGATTTTTGGACTAGCTTGTGGAGGATGGTGGACACCAAATTGAAGAGGATCACTACTTTTCATCCACAAACCGATGGATAGACAGAGGTGGTAAACAAAAAAGTGGTACTTTTTCTTCAAGGCTACTGCAGCAAGCATCCTAAGTTATCGGATGAACATATACCCTCTGTACAACATGCTTATAACCGAGATTTACATTCTTCCACTTAGATTCACCTTTTGAGATGTGTTTTGGGTACCTGCCCAAGGTTCCTTTGGACTTGATGTATGGGAGAGATGTCGATGTAAATGAAGAAAGAACATAGGACATAGCCTGCAAGTTCATCCAGAGGATCTAGAAAATACACCAGGAAGTCAAGGAACAATTTGAGAAACTTCAAGAACACTATAAATCTCGGCATGACAAGCACAGGGTTGATCATCAGTTCCAATTTGGAGACCGGGTATGGATTCACATCAGCAAGGAACGATTGAAGGGTGAAGGCAAGAAACTCAATCCTATCTGATATGGACCTTTCACTATCTTGGAGAAAAGTGGCACTAATGCTTTTCATTTAGATCTTCCACCTTATATGCATATTTACTCTGTTGTAAACATAGAGAACTTGAAACTTTTTTAGCCTCCCACGATCATGGATCGGGATAAGGAAGTTTCAATACTTTTAGTTGATGAGTTTGTACATGAGTAATTGGATGAGTTATGGGAATATATCATCCTAGGCAGAAGGATGAGAACTTCACGCAAGGATAATTTTGATTATCTTCGAGTAGGCTTAAAGGGCACACATCCAAGCAAGGCAAAGTGGATTGAGAAGGACAAAGTGAGGGGACTCTTCCCTCACTTACTAGCTGATTGATGAAATCTTTTGGTGGTTCAAAAATATCTTATTGGGAAGGTGTGATCCAAAAAGGATCTAGAGAAGGCTAAGAACAACTGAGATTTCACAAAGGCAACTTAGAATGCTCATAATGGCTTCAGCAGAGAGAGACAGGGAAAAAATTCAAAGTTCACAAAATTTAGTTAAACTAGCATGTTCAATAAGAGTGCGCCACAATATTTCTAATGGAGCAAATGGCCCGTCAAACAGAGCTCGTATGCAAACGTTATAAGCGGTCAAAGATCAAGTCAAAATTGGTCAAAAAGTCAAAGGTCAAGGTGACACGTGTCACCACTGCAAGGATGACATGTATCACTTCTGTATAGGGAGATGTCGTACAAGGTTATAGGTATATGTGGAAGATTCTTATAGGTACATGTGGAAAATTATGTGCTCTAGTCTCCAGTTGACATGTGGCAAAGGACAACCAATGAGAGGTTGCCACATGGCAACCCCACATTGGCCTCTTACATTATAGTCATTAAAAAAATATATTGGAGTCAACGAGAGTCGAACTCCTAACCTCCTAGCCCAAATATCTTACAACTTGATGTAGGAGCATCGTCAACAAAACCCACGTGGAGGGACAACTCAGCGCTGTAGCACGCCTTTTTGATTTTTTGTGGAATCTAAAAGCTGGCATTTTCTATAGATCCATTTTGAACGGATTATTGAAGAAGAGTGAAATTCTCAGAAGCTGAATGATCGTGAGAGATCTGGGAGTTTCACTCTTTGATTTTAGTGTAACGGAGCTTGAGTAGTTGTTAGTTGTTACTTCGATAGGAGAGGTAGTCAGAGGGAACCCTAAGAACCTTCTGGTATATGTAGATGCATTGTATGCCCGAATGAGGTTGTTGGAGATTAGATTATTGAATAGGAGGTAGCTGCAAGTTAGTTATAAAATCCTTAGAGGAAGAAATAGGAGAAAGAACCGAGACTCTATGATAGTCCAATTTATATTCATATTTGTAAACATATATTGATTTAATAGAAAGAAAGCAGTTTTCCCTGCATATGATATCCATTTGTGTTATCTATGTTATATGAAAGATATCTATGTGTGTGTTGTGAATTCATGTTGTATATGTATGAGTTAGATTTCATCTGCAGTAGGAATATAGATTTCTCTATCTTTGTTGAGTTTGAAATATTGTTCTGGGTTCTTAGGATGTGCAAGGAGTGCACAACAGAACATTGGAGGTTTTGTAGCCAGTGCAAGGAGTGAGCAGTTGAAATCCATGTAGTTAGAAAAGAATGGGCCATGAGGGTGCACCAGAGTGATAATAACTCAGGGTAAACCTCAAGGTTGTTGACCCCTTAGAGGAGAAACTGTGTAGAGGAAGCACATAGAGATGAGTCACTGAGAATTTTGTAGAACTTTGTCAGATGGACATCGATTCGATGCAGGTGTGAAGAAGGAGAACTATCTGTCGAATTCAAGGAGAAGAGTATCAGAGGAATATACTCACAAAGTTGTTGAACACTATGTAGAAGAATCTCAACAAGAACCCTTTGAAGGGAGTAGAAGGGCCAAGACCCTTGAGAGACTGAGTGAATATGAAAGATAAAAAGAGACAACATTAGCAGAAACACAGAAGAGACCCAAGAAGTTGAGCGCATAAGAGGAATAAAGAACTGAAACCTTAGAATTTGAGTAAGCAAAAGCTCAAGAGGGATAGTGCAAGGAGTGTGCATAGAAGAGAATCTATTCCAAGTTCACAAGCTGAGGAGGAATAGTGCAAGTTTCATGTAGAGCATAAGTGTGCACCAGAGTCGAGATCAAATCTCATTGTCAAATCTCAAGAGGAAAAGCGGGGTCGATATCCTAGCAACTGGTTTCATAGGAAAAAGTTCAAAGGCCACAACCTGTGAACACTTCTAAAATTTTCCAAGTCCGGGAGAACAAATAAGCTCAGGAGGAGGAGCGACAGAAACCGTCATATCTACTGTAGGAACAGATTTGGACCGTAAGATTGGGGTCCAAAATGAATGAGGAGAAGAAAATATCCCATTCCTTGGATCTGAGGGCGAGGGATCAACATCTGTCGGATCTAGGTAAAGTGCACGAGACTTAACCCTTCGTGTACACATGAGAGAGGACTTGTTGAAGTCCCAAACTGATTAGGGACCATCCATCATCCAGAGGGATAGGTGCGCAAGATTTACAACTTCATAAGTTTGTAGATCAGGAGAGAGAGAAATCTTCAAAGAGTGGATCCTGGTTGTTGTTCGCCAGGGGGTTATGTATCAATAGATCATCAACTTCGGGTGGAAGTCATGTGCCGAGAATAAGAGTAGAGAGTTGAAACTCCTGAAAATCGAAACCCAAAACCCAAAGTGAATACTGGTCATCAATATGTGGGAGACACACGTCAATATATCGTGAGCTTCGGATAAAAGTATTTTAGGGAAGAGAAAAGGTTGAGAGTTGGTATCTCTGAAGTCTGAAGTCCCGAAGTGGGCGAGGACCGTCGATTGAGGAGGACACGTGGAATGAGATTAACCATTGCGGAGGAAGTAAGGTTTGAGAGTTGAAATCTATGAAACTCAAATTGCAAAGAAAATCACAACCGTTGATTTGAAAGGGATATGCGTCGATAGATCATAAGGATCTGAGAACATGTGACGCAGAGAGAAGGAAGAAAAGGAGTCAGAGATGAATCATATGTTTTCTATGGATAGGTGTGTTGATAGGAGAAATTGGCCATCCATCAAATGGAAGAACAAGTCCATTCTGGGGCTGTCTAAGTAACCCAAGCCGTTTGGTGTAACTCGTTTTGACAGGTTGAATGGCTCCGTTAGCCAATATAAAATCCTAAAAGAAAAACAAACAAAAGAAAGAAACAACTAATCAATTTCTAAACATTGTATTATATATGTACATGTGCTCTAATATAACTATTGGAGGTGTATTTAAGAAAAAAATATACAAATGTCCCTTATGTACATCATTTACAAATTGCAAGTTTTAATCGAAACTTACGAAATCCATGTGAAAATAATCGCTTTTAAGAAGCAGATAAAGAAAGAACATTTAAATATTTTTTGTTTTCCTTTATAAATCTAACTAATCTGAATTGAATAAACCATGAAACGCAGACATGCAGGTTGTCAAAAGCTGAACCAAACATTTTGGTTTCATTAATATGTAAATGACAGAATTGAGGAACACAAAGGAGATAACTTGTTGTTATTTAGTGAGGTGTGTCCAAGCATCTGTATGAGTGAAGAACATCCAATTGCCATGCCCAAGAGAGAAATTTGCAATAGACTTCTATGATTGTTCTAAATAAATTTAAAACATGTATTGGCAGTTGAGATTTAATAACAAAGGAGGGAACACAAATTGAACCCTGTGATCTTATAATTGCACACAATTACAACAAGATAAATCTAAGTGTAACTTATTGCATTTCATCATTCAAGTAAAATTCAAAGATAAATCCTATCATTCGAATCAGATATATGATCACAGTATTTATATCTGGAGCAACAAATTATAGACGATATTTATAACATAAGTATCCCAAACATAATATATCATTAATTCTAAAGCTATCAGACCTATTAATATATCAAGATTGATAAAACATAAATGAAAACATCATTTACTAAAGGCTAAAGCCAAAATTCATATATGTTCTTTCATTAAGTCTTGGAATCACTCGTCCATCTTCTGCCTCTGCCAAGATGATTTCCTTTACAAAATGTAGAGTATTTAAAGAGTTTATGAAAACTAAACTTCCTATATTCTAAGATAGGATCATATCTCAAAAGATCTAAAACTTACAAATATAGAGGGATTAGAGCCACTCATGATCAAACTATATCTTCAAAATTTATGAAAGTTCTCTCCTATTTACAAAATAAGCAAAAAGGGATAGCTAATCAACCAATTCAAGCATGCTCCATCCCATAAGATCAGCATTAGATACACAATGTCCTGAAAAAATGAAATGAAAGCAAGTTGAACATTTCATTAAGCTACTAACAATTTCTAAATTTATATGAAAAAATGACTTGGTTGCAAAATCTCTTGATTCTATAGTCTTATTATCGGTAATAGAAATCCAAATTGATCCAAATTGATTAGAAAAACAACAGATAAAGCATGAATGTAACAAAAATCAATCTTACCATTTAACTAATAACAAAAATTGGATCATGATATCTCATAATTTATCATGGCCTTTACACTGTCAATGTTTTTTATAACAATATTGCCTATCATTTTTAGATGCTTCGCTTGTCTTTGTGTATTGGCCTTGTGTTCACAGTTTTTGTTTGCCAATGATTCATTATTAGTCATGAGAGATTTGATCCTTGCTTGGAGAATTGGGATGTATGTATAGTACTACCCTATCCAATGCAACCAAACTTCGCAATGTATAGTAGGGGTGATCTGTTGAGGAAGCGTGTAATTGTGTGCTAAAACATCAACGCTACCCATTGTCTTCCTTTGATCGAGCTTAATACCTGTAAACCCCTTGCTATCTTTTAAACACAGTGGGAGATTATTGACATAATCAAATGGTTGGTCTGGTTTGGAACAATTCGGATCTTCTTGTGCTAGAAACCTTTCAATCTCAGAGTTAGAATCCTCATCGATCTTGATCGAATTGATCAATCTCACATGAGGCTTGGATCTATTATGCAGACTCCTTGAAATGAGTCGACCAACACTCTTATTACGAAACCCTAACATCTCTTGATTCATTTTTTATTGATTGCGATTTTTTTTATTGTTGGACTTTACAGTAGGGTTCGGGTAAACAAATGGTTCATGCTTAGGAGTTTTAATGAACTCAGAACTAACATATTGTTGCCCACACAATAACTGATTGGGAAATACCCCTTCACAAGGATTTTTATCCAACAAAATTGGCTTGCCATTAGAGAAATCAAGAGGTTTTTCTATCATAGGCTTATCCATCACAAGGGTTTCTACAGGAATCATTGCAACGAAACCATTTCGAACTAAGAACCCATCCCAATCCTTAGCCAGGGTTTTCAAATGATGAACCAATAGTAATTTTATTAAACCATGGTGAAAGAGGCTGGAATCTAGGTTCTTCTTCTTGTATCTCTTCGACATTTTATATAGACTTCGTAGCAAGTAAAATGACACATTTAAATGGAAGCCAATAAAATGCATGAGAAATCGCACATGGTAAAGGAACACCAAGCCATAACGGCCTTCACAGGTAATAAATTGTTTTAAAACTGCTAAGAAGCCATGCCATCTAACCTTGAGTAGGGAGATCAGAATACCTTTGTCACAGCAGTCAATATTTCTGGAGCTGACTAAAAGACTCCAGGGTACTTTGTCCACTCTCGAATTTTTGAACCACTTTTGAACAGTGAGAGGGAGCCATGTTTCTTCACTCAAAAAATCTTCAGTGACCTCCAACTGAATGTCACACACCTTTTCTCTATATTCATCAAACGTAAGGGTGAATTCCTTGGCCCCTTGCAAGTTATACCCCTGGAAATTTTTAATGAACATATGCCGACCCTGGTTTTTCATATCCTCACTCGCATCGTCATGAAGCAACAAATATTTTGGGCCATTCAGCTCTACTCAGATGATAGAGGCCATTAAGGGTTTGAACAGATTGTTACAAGGGCGACCCGAGCTGACTGTGGGCTTATGACGTAGCAGTAAAAGAGACAAGTCTGATCTGATACCATGGAAACAAAACTAGCAACACACCAGCGTGACCATAACATAAGCAAAAAGGTTTCAGTCACGAAATTCAGGCATTTTTGGTAATGAATGTTTTGGGTACATATCATAACACAAGCCCTTAGCTCGTAATGAGAGGCCTGTTGATTCAACCTGCCAACTAAAATGAAGTACATATTACGATCCTAGTGTGTTTAATTCCCACGTTATGTAATGGATATAATAGATTTGCAAAGGGTTACAAATAAAATATGAATCAACATTTTGATATCAATGTTGATTTACAAAGAATTTAACTGAACAAGATTATAGTCCAAAATGCAAATCAACATAGGTATTATATCGATATTCAAACAAACTCAAAAGGAAAAATCATCCCAATATTGAATAAGAAGTAGATACAAGTCAGAATGAACTTTTTAGAAACCAAGATTTGGAGTCAACAGAAGTTGAACTCCTAACCTCCTAGCCCAAATACCTTACAACTTGATGCAGGAGCATCATCAACAAAACCAACGTGGAGGGACAACTCAACACTATAGCACGCCTTTTTGATTTTCTTTGGAATTTAAAATCTGACATTTTCTATAGATCCGTTTTGAACGGATTATTGAAGAAGAGTGAAACACTCAGAAACTGAATGATCGTGAGAGATCTGGGAGTTTCACTCTCTGATTTTAGTGTAACGGAGCGTGAGTAGTTGTTATTTGTTACTTCGACAAGAGAGGTAGTCAGATGGAACCCTAATAACCTTCTGGTATATGTAGATGCATTGTATGCCTGAATGAGGCTGTTGGAGATTAGGTTACTGAATAGGAGGTAGATGCAAGTTAGTTATAAAATCCTTAGATGAAGAAATAGGAGAAAGAACCGAGACTCTATGATAGTCCAGTTTATATAAATATTTGTAAACATATATTGATTTAATAGAAAGAAAGAAGTTTTTCCTGCATATGATATCCATTTGTGTTATCTATGTTATATGAATGATATCTATGTGTGTGTTGTGAATTCATGTTGTAGATGTATGATTTAGATTTCATATGCAGTAGGAATATATATTTCTCTATCTTTGTTCAATTTGAAATATTTTTCTAGGTTCTTAGGCTGTGCAAGGAGTGCACAACAGAACATTGGAGGTTTTGTAGCCAGTGCAAGGAGTGTGTAGCTGAACTCCATGGAGTTAGAAAATAATGGGCCACGAGGACGCACCAGAGTGATAATAACTTAGGGGAAACCTCAAGGTTGTTGACCCCTTAGAGGAGAAACTGTGTAGAGGAAGCACATAGAGATGAGTCACTGAGAATTGTGTAGAACACTGTCGAGTGGACATCAAGATGGTGCAGGTGTGCACAAGGAGAACTATCTGTCGAATTCAATAAGAAGAGTATCAGAGGAATATACTCACGAAGTTGTTGAACACTATGTAGAAGAATATCAACAAGAACCCTTTGAAGGGAGTAGAAGGGCCAAGACCCTTGAGAGACTGAGTGAATATGAAAGATAAAAAGAGACAGCGTTAGTAGAAACAAAGAAGAGACCCCAGGAGTTGAGCGCGCAAGAGGAACAAGGAACTGAAACCTTAGAATTTGAGTAAGAAAAAGCTCGAGAGGAAAAATGTAAGGAGTACGCGTACAAGAAAATTTATTCCAAGTTCACAATATGAGGAGGAATAGTGAAAGTTTCATGTAGAGCATAAGTGTGCAACAGAGCCGAGATCAAATCTCATTGTCAATGCTCAGGAGGAAAATCGGGGTCAAGATCCTAGCAACTGGTTTACCAGGAGAACGTTCAAAGGCCACAACTTGTGAACACTTTGAAAATTTCCCAAGTCTGGGAGAACAAAGAAGCTCAGGAGGAGGAGCGACAACAACCGTCAAATCGACTGTAGGAACAGATTTGGACCATCATATTGGGGTCTAGAACAAATGAGGAGAAGGAAAGATCCCATCTGTTGGATCTGAGCGTGAGGGATCAACATCCATCGGATCTAGGTAAAGTGCATTGGACATAACCCTTGGTGTACATAGGAGAGAGGACTTGTTGAAGTCCCGAAGTGATTAGGGACCATCCATCATCCAGAGGGATATGTGCACAAGATTTACAACTTCGGAAGTTTGTAGATCAGGAGAGAGAGAAATATTCAAAGAGTGGATCCTGGTTGTTGATCGCCAGGGGGTTATGTGTCAACAGATCATCAAGTTTGGGTGGAATTCTTGTGGCAGGAGTAAGAGGGGAGAGTTGAAAATCCAAAAAACCGAAACCCAAAAACTGAAACCCAAAACCCAAAGTGAATAGTAGTCGTCAATCTGTGGGAAGCATGCGTCAATAGATCATGAGCTTCGGATAAAAGTATTTTAGGGAAGAGTGAAGGTTGAGAGTTGATATCTCTGAAGTACGAAGTCTCGAAGTGCAATATGACCATCGATTGAGGAGGACGCATGGTATGAGATCAACCATTGTGGAGGAAGTAAGGTTTGAGAGTTGACATCTATGAAACTCGAATTGCAAAGCAAATTACGACCGTTGATTTGAAAGGGACATGTGTCGATAGATCATAAGGATATGAGAACATGTGACACGGAGATAAGGAAGAAAAGGAGTCAGATCTGAATCATATGTTTTCTAGGGATAGGTGTGTTGATGGGAAAAATTGACCATCCATCAAATGGAAGAATGAGTCTGGTCTGGGGTTTTCTAAGTAACCCAAGTCATTTGGTGTAACTCGTTCTGACGGGTTTAATGGCTCTGTTAGCCAATCTAAAATCCTAAAAGAAAAACAAACAAAAGAAAGAAACAACTAATTAATTTTTAAACATTGTATTATATATGTACATATGCTCTAATATAACTATTGTAGGTGTATTTAAGCAGAAAATATACAAATGTCCCTTATGTAAATCATTTACAAATTGCAAGTTTTAATCGAAACTTACGAAATCCATGTGAAAATCACTTTTAAGAAGCAAATAAAGAAAGAACATTTAAATCATTTATGTTTTCCTTTATAAATCTAACTAATCTTGAATTGAATAAACCATGAAACACAAATGTGCAGGTTGTCAAAAGATGAAACAAATATTATGGTTTCATTAATATGTAAATGACAGAATTGAGGAACACAAAGGAGCTAACTTGTTGTTAGTTAGTGAGGTGTGTCCAAGTGTCTGTATGAGTGAAGAACATCGAACTTCCATGCCCAAAATAGAAATCTACAATAGACTATTATGATTGTTCTAAATAAATTTAAAACATGTATTGGTAGTTAAGATTTAATAATAGAGGAGGAAACACAAATTGAACCCTGTGATCTTATAATTGCACACAATTACAACAAGATAGATCTAAGTGTAACTTATTGCATTTCATCATTCAACTAAAATTCAAAGATAAATCTTATTATTCGAATCATAGATATGATCACAGTATTTAAATCTGGAGCAACAAATTATAGACGATATTTATAACATAAGTATCCCAAACATAATAGATCATTAAGTCTAAAGCTATCAGACCTATTAATATATCAAGATTGATAAAACATAAATGAAAACATCGTTTGCAAAAGGCTAAAGCCAAAATTCATATATGTTGTTTCATTAAGTCTTGGAATCACTCGTTCATCTTTTACCTCTGCCAAGATGATTTCCTTTACAAAATGTAGAGTATTTAAAGAGTTTCTGAAAACTAAACTTCATATCTTATAAGATAGGATCAGATCTCAAAATATCTAAGACTTACAAATATAGAGGGCTTAGAGCCACTCATGATCAAACTATATCTTCAAAATTTATGAAAGTTCTCTCCTATTTACAAAATAAGCAAAAAGGGATAGCTAATCAACTAAGTCGAGCATGCTCCATCCCATAAGATCAACATTAGATATACCCTGTCCTAAAAAAATGAAATGAGAGCAAGTTAAACATTTCATTAACTAACAATTTCTAAATTTATATGAAAAAATGACTTGGCTACAAAATCTCTTGATTTTGTAGCCAGTCTTATTATTGGTAAAAGAAATCCAAATTGATTATAAAAACAACAAATAAAGCATGACTGTAGCAAAAATCAATCTTACCATTTAACTAATAACAAAAATTGGATCACAATATCTCATAATTTATCATGGCCTTTACACTGTCAATGTTTTTTATAACAATATTGCCTGTCCTTTTTAGACGCTTCGCTTGTCTCTATGTATTGGCCTTGAGTTCACGGTTTTCTTTTGCCAACGATTCATTATTAGTCGTGAGAGATTTGATCCTTGCTTGGAGAATATGGATGTTTGTATAGTACTGCCCTATCCAATGCAAGCAAACTTCACAATGTACGACAGGGGCGATCTGTTGAGGAAGCGTGTAATTGTGTGGTAAAACATCAATGCTACCCACTGTCTGCCTTTGAATGATCTTAATACCTGTAAACCCCTTGCTATATTTTAGACACGGTGGGAGATTATTGACATAATCGAATGGTTGGTCTGGTTTGAAACAATTTGGATCTTTCTGTGCTAGAAACCTTTCAATCTCAGAGTTGGAATCCTCATGGATCTCGATTGAATCGATCAAGCTCACATGAGGCTTGGATCTATTACACAGACTCCTTGAAATGAGTCGACCAACCCTCTTATTACAAAACCCTAACATCTCTTGATTCCTTTTTGATTGATTGCGAGTTTTTTTATTGTTGGACTTTACAGTAGGGTTTGGGTAAACAAACGGTTCATGATTAGGAGTTTTAATGAAATCAAAACTAACATCTTATTTCCCACACAATCACTGATTGGGAAAAGCCCCTTCACGAGGATTTTTAACCAACAAAATTGGCTTGCCAATAGAGAAATCAAGAGGTTTTTCTATCATAGGCTTATCCATCACAAGGGTTTCTACTGGAATCGTTGCAATGAAACCATTTCGAAGTAAGAACATATCCCAGTCATCACCCAGGGGTTTCAAATGACCAACAATAATTTTATTAAACCATGGTGAAAGAGGCTGGAATTTAGGTTCTTCTTCTTGTATCTCTTCGACATTTTATATAGACTTCGTAGCAAGTAAAATGACACATTTAAATGGAAGCCAATAAAATGCATGAGAAATCGCACATGGTAAAGGAACACCAGGCCATAATGGCCTTCACAGGTAAGAAATTGTTTTAAAACTTCTAACAGGCCATGCCATATAACCTTGAATAGGGAGACCGGAATACATTTGTCACAATAGTCAATATCTCTAGAGGTGACTAAAAGACTCCAGGGTACTTTGTCCATTCTCAAATTTTTGAACCACTTTTGACCAATGAGAGGGAGCCATGTTGCTTCACTCAAAAAATATTCAGTGACCTCCAACCGAATGCCACACCTTTTTTCTGTATCCATCAAACATAAGGGTGAATTACTTGGCCACTTGCAAGTTATACCCCTAAAAATTCTTAATGAACATATCCCAACCCTGGTTTTTTAGATCCTCACTCGCATCGTCATCAAGCAACAAAGAATTTGGGCCATTCAGCTCTACTAGGATGATAGAGGCCATTAAGGGTTTGAACGGATTGTAACAAGGGTGACCCGAACTAACTGTGGGCTTAGGAGGTAGTAGTAAAAGAGGCAAGTTTGATCTGATATCATGGAAAAAAAAATAGCAACACAACAACGCGACCATAACATAAGAAAAAGGGTTTCAGTCACGAAATTCGAGCATTTCTAGTAATGAACGTTTTGGGTACAAAGCATAACACAAGCCATTAGCTTGTAATGAGAGGCCTGTTGATTCAACCTACCAGCTAAAATGAAGTATATAATACGATCCTGATGTGTTTAATTCCCACATTATGTAATGGATATAATAGATTTGCAAAGGGTTACAAATAAAATACGAATCAACATTTTGATATCAAAGTTGATTTACAAAGAATTTAAATGAACAAGCTTATAGTCCAAAATGCAAATCAACATAGGTATTATATCGATATTCAAATAAACTCAAAATGAAAAATCATCCCAATATTGAATAAGAAGTAGATACAAGTCAGAATGAACTTTTTAGAAACCAAGCTTTGGATAGGGTTATAATGCGAAATTAAGTTTTAATGCTTGATTCATGCTTATAGTCATGAATCAAGCAAGAAAACACAAGATGAAAATAAAACAAGAATAATCAAACATCCTTTTCATAACCCAATAATCACCCTGAAATAGTGATATTTACAGGATGATGTGATGGCAGCTACAGGAAGCGCCATTTCTCATTCAAACTAGCGAAAACATGTAGGGTTTCCAACAATGGCGACTTACTGGGAGAAGCAGTTATCTCTGCATCACCAACGATTTCATGTTAGGACTGATCAGAATAATTAAAGATCAAGGAAAAGATGAAATAAATCAAGCATATCAATCAAATTCCAACAATTATCATGCAGTCAAGCTTCAGTTGTCTTTCTGTTCAAATGAAATCCGGTGACAAATTTTAATTATGAGATAAACGACATTTAAGCCAATGACTCTTATACTGTTTACAGGGACACTGTTGCCAGTAGGCATCCATAGCCTTGGCATGGATGTCTATTAATCCACTCTGACACCTCTACCCTATCCAAGAATTTTTTATTCAAAATGAAGGGCACTTACGATAAATATCAAAATTTATACCTGATAATTTTCTTGAACCCGACATTGCTTTGCTCCCAGCGGGTCTGTTCAGTACCCTAACAAAGTTGTATTGGCATCATGATTGAATTTACCCACTTCTAGAAGACATGTTTAGTATCCCAACGGGTTTACAGAAACTTCCCATAACTCTTTAGAGACAATTTGATATAAGTTTAATGATCTTTAGAGGAGAGGGGTGATGCTGAAAATTTCAGTTTTTAGAACACTTGATATTTTCCAGCCTTGTTTTTTCTCTTGATAACCTCCATTATGATCTGAAATTAGTTTTTTGATAAGAATAATTTTCAAGGATAGAAAGGCATACTTGAGTTGTTTCCTTTAAAAATGGGACATCGTAAAGAKATTTAGTGATGATCGGGTCTTCTCATGATTATAAAGTGAAACCAGGAAACCTACTTCGAACATAACGTTTCTATAGTTACTCTGTGTTTCAACAATCTACAACATTGATGCTTTGAAAATACCTTTGAATGTTKCTTTATAATGAGGCATTCTGGTTTTCCTCCATAAACTAAGAGGTGACAGAGACATGAGTTTCATCATAAAACAGCGAAAAGAASAAAAATGAAAAGAACAAAAATCCAAAAAAAAAAAAAAATGTAAAGAGGTGGATCCGGAAATTATCGGGAAAAATACCTTTTGAGAGCTTGGCCATTCACCGGGAAGGTGTATGGYTRTCCCTCCAAACTATGTATATGGAAAGAGATGGGACCTAGTTTTTCAGTGATTACAAAAGGCCCCAACCACAAGTTTTGAAACTTGGTGTGTTCCCCTTTTCCTTCGTGAGGTTTATCCCATTTGAGAACYAGGTCTCCTACCTTGAAGTTTCTATCTGAAGCAGAGTTTGAACCAAAACATCCTTTCACAATCTATTGATGCTAATCCATTATCTCCATTTCTTCTGCTCTTACTTCCTCTAGTTTCAACAAGGTATTAATTCGACTTTCAAGAGGAGGGCATTCCTCTTCTTGAACTTTCTGCGATAATTGCAGAGAGGGAAGCTGAGCATGAGGAGGGAGGATTGCTTCTCTTCCATATACAAGAACGAAAGGGGAATTACCAACAGATTTTTTTGGTGTCACCCTATCAGCCCAGAGTGCATTAAAAAGCGTGTTGTGCCAATCTTTTTGGTTTTCAGAAACTGTCCTCTTGGTGTTTTTTATCAATTTTTTATTCGTTGATTCTGCTAGGTCCTTTCCTTGGGGTTAATAGATAGCATAATACTTCAGTTTGATCCCTTTCTCTAAAGAGAAAAAACTCATATCGAGGGATGAAAAGTAAGAATCATTATCAAAGACCAAACATTTGGGAATGTCAAATCTAGTAATGATATTCGTGTTAAGGAAAGATATTACATGATTAGTGTTTACCACTTTCAGCGGTGTAGCCTCAGACCATATGGTAAAATAATCCATTGTTGTAATGATGTATTTATTCTGCTGTGAAGAAGTTGGGTTAGTTGGCCCTATGATGGCCAGACCCCGCTGCTGAAAAGGTGAATCAACCAAAACAGGTTGCAAAGGGAATGTTGCCTTTTTTACTCGTCCAACAACCTTTTGACAGATTACGCATTTATGACATAATGCATGGGCATATTTGAATAGTGTGGGCCAATATTACCCAACTCTTAATAATTTGTGAGCGGTGGTGTCTCCACCGAAATGACCACCAGCTTCACCTGCATGAAGTTCAGATAATACTTTATCTTCTTCAGCTCTTTCCAAACAACGAATGAGAACATTGTCAAAAAAAAATCGAAATAATACGTCATTTACCAACGGGAAAGGTGCATATTTTAGTCTTAATTCTCTTCTCTTTTTTGGATCAATATGGAGAGGAGCATAACCGTGTATTAAACAAAACTTAATATCATCAAACCAAGAATTAGCAACAACTTGTGTACAACTGATTTTTTTTTTGTCATGCTGGTTTACAGTTGAGGAATTGATTTGACTTTCTGGTTCTTTAACTGAATAGGCAACTAGTTTACATAGGCCTTAACCTATGACAATTTTTGCAGGGGTTATTTAGAGGTCATACTCTTGTAATTATGTCATCCAATTTGCCCGTTTTTCACCCAATTTCTTTTGTACTAACAATTTTCTGACAGCAGGGTAAGGAACAATGACTTTAGTTATGTATTTCAACAAATATGATCGGAAGTGCTTCACTACTTTAAAAACAACATAAGCCTATTGATCTATAGCTAGATAATTCAGTTCAACCCCTTTAAAAGCTGATATCATGAAGGCAATGAGAATTTCA
>ML786444.1:508570-527140 GCA_009831015.1 Picea engelmannii | reverse complement strand
GGGGGGGGGGGGAGTTTGGTAATGGCTCGAGTTATTTCCGGATTGATGATCATTGATGTAGTAGCATCATTGGCAAGCTCGCAGAGGCAGGACCACTCAACACGTGAGATTTCTTCTAGAATTTCAACGTGGGAAATTACAACCGATTTTGAAATCTGCCTTCACTCAGCGTCGGAATTTACCTTTGGAGGCATGGTTGAACCAGTGCCAAATTTTACCCTTTGAGGCATGTTTTAAAAATTGTAAACAGAGCAGGAGTTTCCACTATGGCTTTGGAATGTGACTGAACTAAGATAACATAGGATGAATTTTAGAGTAGGCAAGTAGCCAGGGGAAACCTTAGAAATCTTTTTGAGTTAACTAGAAGTTTGTATGCCAGTTGGGGTTAGTTGCAACAAAGAGAGAAATTAGTTGTAAGGGAGAACTGCAAGTTAGCAGGAGATCTCAGTTTTTGAATTATTTTAATTTGAATGTATTTTGTAGCCATTGGGCTCTTTTGAATATAACAAGAGGGAAAATTGATCCAAATGCGTGTTGTGCATTTGTCTTTACATTTTCCTGTCTTTTCTGTTATTCTTCTATCCCATAAACAAGTGAATGAAACAATGACTGTGAATTTTGCAGTTTCAATTTTTTCTCTTCATTGAAGCTATGCAATGTGTGCATCGAGTGACGAGAGAACACTAGGATATCAGGGGGAATCTCTCTATGAGAAACCCCTTGGATCCGAGTTATCAAAATACCTTGGACGCAAGGAGTGCACGTGAATTCAAGGCCTAGACAAGGCAAAGCTCAAGAGGAATAATGTTTCAGAGAAGCATTATCGAGACCCAGAAAAACCCATCTACTAGGAAGAAGCGAAGACCGAGTCTTCAAAGACTTAGAAAATGTTCTAAGTATGAAGCGAGTAAAATCTCTCGAGGAGAAATGATGAAACCCCGCAAGCCATTGGATAAGGTGGAACTACGAGGAGGTTAGTGGTGAGGGTGAGTCTCAGAGATCTGAACGGACAGTGGAAAGTCCTTGAGGAGAAATGTCGAAACCCCGCAAGCCATTGGATAAGGTGGAGCTGCGAGGAGGTTAGCGGTGAGGGCTTCTTGATTTCCAAAGCTCAGAAGGGATAGAAACCATCGATCATAGGAAGATCTAGATCGTTGGTCCACATCATGATTTTGGGTATCGTGAGTTGGAAGGTCAGAGGCCCTTGTCTCCCAAAAACCTGAATCGCGAAATAATGAAATAGCGAAGTTGGACATGGACCGTATATCTCAGATATTATTATGAGTCGTTGATTGAATGCCAAGATATTTCGGCATTTCAACAACCGGGGATTCCAAGGAGCGGGGATAGAGGTCCTTGTCTCCCAAAACCCCTAATTGTGAAATAACGAAATAGTGAGGTTGGACGTGGACCGTAGATCTCGAGTCATCGGGCTTTCAGCATTTCGGCAACCAAGGATTCCAAGGAGCGGGGACAGAGGTCCTTGTCTCCCAAAACCCTGAATCGTGAAACTGTAAAATAGTGAGGTTGGACGTGGACTGTAGATCTCGGGTCATTGGGATTTCGACATTTCGGCAACCGAGGATTCCAAGGAGCAGGGATATTCCTTGTATCCTAATTTCGCGAAACATGAAATGTCGAAATAAGCATGGCCATCGATCTGAGAGAGATATGAGTCGTAGATCTTGGGTCATCGAGATTTCAACATTTCGGCAACGGGGGATTCCAAGGAGTAGGGATACCCCTTGTACCCTGATTTCACAAAACACGAAACCTGAAGGAATAGGCGCTGGAACCTAAGCCTAGTCGGAGGTCACAACTCTTGGGCGTGTGCGGTGGGAGCTCATGCTTGGCACTTGGAAAATCCAATCAAGCATTAGTGAGGGACCTATGTGTTCATTCAAAGGGTTCCATTTTGGAACCAGAAGAGCCATTTCGGCTCCGGAACTAGAAGATCCTCACCGGGAGGTCGTGTAGAAATTCAGAGGGATAGAGGGTATGCATCAGATGGTATTAGAGCATCAATTTTTCATCTGTAGACTTTAGGCGAAGGAGGAAAAGAGGGAGACGGAGAACTCAGAGCTTTACCCTGTGTGTGATAGATAGTCGACATAATGACGCCAAGAAGATGAGAGTCGCCTTTAGCCAACCGTGCTGTAGAGAAGGAGATGCAAGAGCTTCGCGCCCGATTGGAAACAATGGAAGAAGAACAGAGAAGAGCACCTGACGTTGGGGATGTCAGTGATGTAGAAAGTGAAGAGGTTGAGGTTGAAGAAGTTGTAGGAGAGGATGTTGCAGAAGAACATTTTTTGAGAGCAGTTTCCAAATTGGGAGGCAGAGCTAAGATAGAGGTCTCCATGTATGAGGGAAATATAGATGTTGAAGAACTATTGGACTGGATAATATCCATGGAAAAACACTTCAACTATGAAGATTTCGATGAGGAGAAGAAGGTGAAGTAGGTAGTCACTAGGCTAAAAGGGCATGCAACATTGTGGTGGGATGAACTGCAAGATGATAAGAGAAGTAAAGGCAAATAGAGGATAAAAAGTTAGGACAAGACGGTAGCCAAACTGAAGGCTAAGTTCATACCCAAAGACTACCAGATCAATCTATTCAGGAAACTATAGAACCTGAGACAGAAAGGGATGACAGTCAAGGAGTACACCGAGGAGTTCTACCGGCTGAACATCAGAACTGGACAACGGGAGAGAGATGAAGAGAAAGTCGCCAGATATATAAATGGCTTGATATATGAGATAACGGACGAGCTCAGCATGATGTCAGTGAGGACTATGGAAAATTCTTATCAGTTTGTGTTGAAGGCAGAGGAGAAGCTGGCCAAAAAATAGAACCAGCAAGGAAGAGGTAAAGGCTCGATCTCAAGCAAAAGCGATGGATTTAACCATGACAAAGCACATCAGTATAAGGACGATGTTGAGAAACCACACAATCACTGAGAACAAGGAGAAAGTTCATGAGGGAGACAGAATGGTGGAAGAAACTCTTCTAGAGGAAGAGGCAGAGGAGGAGTAAGGTGCTATAACTGTGGAAAGATGGGGCACATGTCTTGGGAATGTCCTGAGAAGAAGAAGGAAGGAGGAGAAGCTCACATTTCAGAAGCACAATGAAGAGTTGTTGAGGCAGAAGGAGCAGAGGATGGAGCATCCCTAATGTTGAGAAAGGTTCTCTTAAAACCAGAAGTAGAAATTGAAAAACCAGTGCAGAGAAACAATCTCTTCAGGACAGCTTGCAAGACTAAGGATAAAGTATACAAGGTGATCATTGACAGTGGGAGTACTGACAACCTAGTATCCACAGAGATGGTGGAGAAATTGGAGATAAAGACAATTGCACATCCAAGGCCATACAAAGTCTCATGGTTGCAAAAAGGACACGAGGTAATGATTACTAAACAATGCCTAGTTGAAATTAAAAGAGGAGGATATAAAGATGAAATCCCATGTGATGTAATCCCCATGGATGTATGCCACATTTTGTTGGGATGACCATGGCATTTTGACAGAAATGTCATTCATGATGGAAGGAAGAATACATATTCATTGGAGAAGAATGGTAGGATGCATATGTTGCTGCCAATGGAGGAGAAGAGAGCGAAAGAGGAAGCCAACACGAGCATACTTCTCATGAGTGGGAAGGAACTACTGAAATAAGTCAAGGAAGAACAGGATATGCAGTTCACTATGGTGAGGAATCTTAGAGTCATCCTTACAGGTACAACAATGGATGATTTTCCTGAAGAAGTTCAGGAGCTGCTAGATAATTTTGTTGATATAGTGGTGGATGAGCTGCCAAACTCATTGCCTCCCATCAAGAGTATCAGTCATCATATCGACTTGATACTAGGAGAAAGCCTACCAAACAAGGAAGCATATAGATTAACACCTCGAGAAAATGAGGAGGTGAAGAACCAAGTCCAAGAATTGTTGGATAAGGATTTGGTCAAAGAAAGTTTGAGCCCATGCACAGTACCAACTGTGTTAAGCCCCAAGAAAGATGAAGGATGGAGAATATGCATAGACTCAAGAGCCATCAACAAGATCACCATCAGGTACATATTTCCCTTACCAAGAATGGATGATTTAATGGATTGCTTAAGTGGAGAAAATTTATTTTCTAAGATAGATCTAAAAAGTGGATATCACCATATTAGAATGAGAGAAGGTGATGAATGGAAAACAACCTTTAAGATAAATGAAGGTCTATACGAGTGGTTGGTTATGCCATTTGTCTTAACAAATGCCTCAAGTACTTTTATGAGGTTGATGAATGAAATTATGAAAGATTTCATTGGCAATTTCGTGGTTGTATATTTGGACGATATATTGATCTTTAGCAGGACTAAAGAGGAGCATTGGAGGCACCTAATGCTAGTAATGAGGAGGCTACAACATGAGAAACTGTTGATCAACTTGAAGAAGTCCCCTTTTATGAAGACATAACTCATTTATTTCGGTTTTGTGATCTCTTTGAATGAACTGAAGATGGATACAGAGAAGGTGAAAGTGATCATGGAGTGGCCATCACCAAGGAGCATGTTCGAGATAAGGAGATTTCATGGTTTAGCAAGTTTTTATAGAAAGTTCATTAGAGACTTCAGTGGGATTTGTGCACCCATGATGGATACAGTGAAGAAGCGGCACAAATATTTTAAATGGACAGAGGAGGTTGAAAGGAGATTTAATATACTGAAGGAAAAGATAATAGAATGACCAATTCTGGTCTTGCCAAATTTTGGGAAGACATTTCAGGTAAGATGTGACACAAGTGGAGTTGCAATAGGAGCAGTTCTGAGTCAGGACAATCGACCTATTGCCTATTTCAGTGAGAATCTGAATGAGACTAAGAAGAAATACTCCACATATGACAAGGAGTTTTATGCCATAATTCAAGCTGTGAAGAAATGGAGGCATTATCTTGTCCTGCAAGAATTTGTCTTGTATAGCGATAACCAAGCTTTACAATTCATAACCAAACAGGAAAAGTTGAACTAGAGGCATGCAAAATGGGTTGAATTTATGAAATTTTTTATTTTTGTCATAAAACATATTGCTAGGAATGCTAACAAGGTTGTTGATGTGTTAAGAAGGAGATGTTTGATCATGCAGGAATTCCAGGTGAAGACCTTGGGGTTTTAACACCTTAAGGACATGTATCATGATGATATAGATTTCAAGGAGCCATATGAGGCATGTGCTAATCCTATGTTGAGAGATAAAAGTCAATGGACATAATACATGATTCAGTAAGGACTATTGTTCAGAGGACATCAGTTGTGCATACAAAAATGCTCAACAAGGGATAATCTTCTAAAGGAAAAACACAGCGGAGGATTGGCTGGACATTTCGGCCATGATAAAACGTTTGCACAGTTGAGAAACTCATACTATTGGCCAGTTATGAGAACATAAGTGATAAATTTGGTGAACATATGTAGAATCTACCAACATGCTAAGGGGAAAAGGCAGAACACTGGGTTGTATCAACCATTGCCAATACCAGAGAGGCCTTGGGATGTAATAAGCATGGATTTTGTGTGGGGATTGCCAAGAACATAAAGAGGATTTGATTCCATATTTCTGGTGGTGGATAGATTTTCAAATATGGCACATTTCATCCCATGCTAGAAGACCAGTGACGCAACGCATGTTGCAAATCTGTTTTTCAAAGAAGTTGTGAGACTTCACGGCCTACCCAGAAGCATTGTCTCAGACAGAGACACAAAATTTGTTGGTCACTTTTGGAGGACGTTGTGGAAGAAGATGGGGATGAATTTGTCCTTCATATTAGCTTAGCACCCTCAAACATATGGGCAAACTGAAGTGGTAAATAGAAGTTTGGGGAATTTATTAAGGAGTCTAGTTACTGAACATCATAATCAGTGGGATCAAATTCTGCCACAAGAAAAATTTCCATACAATTACTCACCAAACAGGAGCACTGGAAGGAGTTTATTCCAAATACTCTATGGAATGCAACCCAGGGGAGTGTCTGAGTTGAGAGACTTGGAACAGGGTGAGATCAGGAGCGTTGGAGCAGAGGATTTTGCTGCGGAGATGGAGCGACTCCATAGCCAGATCAGAGGACAATTAGAGAGTTCTAATCAAAAATACAAGCACAGATCTGATCAACATCGCAGGGAACTTCTATTTGAAGTAGGAGATCAGGTTTTAACACATCTCAGGAAGGAAAGATTCCATAGGGGAACATACAACAAGTTGAAGATGAAAACTATAGGACCCTGTAAGATCTTGAGGAAGTTTGATGCAAACGCCTATGAAATTGAGCTGTCAGATGGTGTGAGCATTTCACCCATAGTTAATGTTTCGGACTTCTATATGTATAAGAAAAATGAAACGGAACGGTCAGAAGCTCAAGGAAAAGTTCAGTAGGAGAAATAGATGCCTGTGGTAGAAAAGTCGCAGATGGAGAAAATTGTTGATCAGAGGATTGGAAAGAAGACCAGAAGGAAGAATTACTTTGAATATATTGTCAAATGGAAGGGACACCCAATAGAATATGCCAGTTGGGAAAATGCAGTTGCTATCCAAAAGCAGGGAAAGTCAGTAGAGGAGCTCATGGACAAGGGTCCATGAATTTTTGTCAAGGGGAGTATAATGCAAGAGCATCGTTGGCAAGCGCACAGAGGAGGGACCACTCAACATGTGAGAGTTCTTCCATAACTTCAACGTGGGCAGTTACAACTGATTTTGAAATCTGCCTTCACTCAACACCAAAATTTACCTTTGGAGGCACGCTTGAACCAGTGCCGAATTTTACCCTTTGAGACACGTTTTGAAAATCGTAAACAGAGTAGGAGTTTCCACTACGGATCTGGAATGCTACTGAACTAAGATAGCGTAGGATGAATTTTAGAGTAGGAAAGTAGCCAAGGGAAACCCTATAAATCTTTTTGAGTTAAGTAGAAGTTTGTATGCCAGTTGGGGTTAGCTGGAACACAGAGAGAAATTAGTTGTAAGGGAGAACTGCAAGTTAGCAGGAGATATCAGTTTTTGAGTTACTGTAATTTGAATGTGTTTTGTAGCCATTGGGAACTTGTGAATATAACAAGAGGGAAAATTGATCCAAATGTGTGTTGTGTAGTTGTGTTTACATTTTCCTGTCTTTTTTGTTATTCTTGTGTACCATAAACAAGTGAATGAAACGATGACTGTGAGTTTTCTAGCTTCAATTGTTTCTCTTCATTGAATCTTTGCAAGGTGTGGATCGAGCGAGGAGAGAACATCAGGAGATCAGGAGGAATCTCTCTATGAGAAACCCCTTGGATCCAGTTTATCAAAATCCATTAGAAGCAAGGAGTGCATAGGAATTTGAGGCCTACACAAGGAGAATCTCAAGAGGAATAATGTTTCAGAGAAGCATTATCGAGACCCAGAAAAACCCATCTCCTAGGAAGAAACGAAGACCGAGTCTTCAAACACTTAGAAAATATTCTAAGTCTGAAGCGAGTAAAAGCTCTCGAGGAGAAACGCTGAAACCCCGTAAGCCATTGGATAAGGTGGAACTGCGAGGAGGCTAGCAGTGAGGGAGAGTCTCAGAGATCTAAACGGATGGTGGAAAGTCCTCGAGGAGAAACATTGAAACCCCACAAGCCATTGGATAAGGTGTAACTGTGAGGAGGTTAGCGACGAGGTCAAGTCTCATAGATCTGAATAGACGATGGAAAGTCGTCGAGAAGAAATGCAAAAACCCCGCAAGTTGTTGGATAAGGTGGAGTTGCGAGGAGGTTAACAGAGAGGGCTTCTTCACGTCCAAATCTTAGGAGGGATAACAACCATCGATCACAGGCGGATCCAAACCGTTGGTCCACATCGTGATTTCAGGTATCATGAGTTGGAAGGCCAGAGGCCCTTGTCTCCCAAAACCATGAATCGCGAAATAGAAAAATAGTGAGGTTGGACATGGACTGTAGATCTCAAGGATTATTGTGAGTTGTTGATTGAATGCCAAGATATTTCGACATTTCGGAAATCGGGGATTCCAAGGAGTGGGGATAGAGGTCCTTGTCTCCCAAAACTCTGAATCGTGAAATAGCGAAATAGTGAGGTTGGACGTGGACCATATATATGGAGTCATCGGGATTTCAACATTTTGGCAACCGGGGATTCCAACGAGCGGGGACAGAGGTCCTTGTCTCCCAAAACCTCGAATCGTGACATAGAGAAATAGCAAGTTTGGATGTGGACCATAGATATCGGGTCATCGGGATTTCGGAAATAGGGGATTCCAAGGAGCAGGGATATCCCTTGTACCCTGATTTCGCTAAATGCGGAATGCCGAAATAAGCGTGCTCATTGATCCAAGAGAAATCTGAGCCGTAGATCTTAGGTCATTAAGATTTCGACATTTCGATAGCTGGGGATTCCAACAAGTAGGGATACGCCTTGTACCCTAATATCGCAAAATGAAAAACCCAAAGGAATAGGCGCTGGAACTTGATCCTAGCTGGAGGTCACGGATCTTGGTCGTGTGTGGTGGGCACTCACGCTTAGCACTTGGAAAATCCAACTGAGCATTAGTGAGGGACCTGTGTCTCCATTCGAAGGGTTCCAGTTTGGAACCAGAAGAGCCATTTCGTCTTTGGAACTAGAATATTCTGACCGGGAGGTCGTGCAACTCTTCAAAGGGATAGGGGGTCTACATCAATCATTCTGTTACTGGATACTATGAACCCAAGAAATTTTCCTTGTTCCATCGCAAAGACAAACTTCTTAGGGTTGAGAAATATGCCATACTTGTGGCATTGCTCTAGAATTGTCCTATGGTAAGACAAGTGATCTTTCTTGTTTTTGGAGAAAATGGTAACGTCATCAAGATAGACCACTACTGATTGGTTTATGAGGCCACAAAAAGAAATGTCAATTTCTCTTTGGAAAGCTTCCCCAACATTTATGAGCCTAAAAGGCATCTTCCTGTAGGCATAAGTCCCCCACGGACTATGAAAAGTGGTTTTTAATTAGTCTGGTGGAGACATGAGGACTTGGTTGTATCCCGAAAAACCATCTAACAGTGACAGTCTTTTGGAAATAGACACCTTCTAAAGAATTTGTTCCATTGGAGGAACAGGATAATTGTCTTTGTCAGACGTTCGGTTCAGGTTACGAAAATCGACACAGAGTCGAATTTCACCACTTTTCTTCCTTACATGGACTAGATTAGACACCCATTGTGTGTTCTGCACGGGAAAGATTATCTTTGAATTTACTAATTTGTTCAATTCTTTCTTGACATTGGGTTCCAATTTGGGGTGCATCTTTCTTAGTTTTTGATGAAAAGGATGAGTTTGTGGTTTCATGGGGATGATATGTTGTATTATATTAGGGTCAAATGTTTTTAAATCATCATATATCCAGGCAAAAATGTCTTTAAATTATTCAAACAGTTGGATAAAACCAGATCATTCTTGCTCGGAGCACCCCATTCCCAAATTGATATTTTCAGGATTATCCTTAGTTCCTAAATTTATTGTCTCATAAGTCAAGGAATAATTGTTCGTCTTACAATTGACTGACCCTCTAAATTTATCATGTAAATCATAAAACTTTTCTAGTCTTACAACGGATCTAGGAATAGAGTTTACCAAATCAGACGTTGATTCAGGAGATCTAGGATTTGATATTACCGTGAATTTGTAGAGGTTTTCATCATGAGTTCCTTCATTGATGATTGCACCTTGGAAAGTGTCCTCCATATGAAATAAGTTGATGATCTGTTGATCATCGTCGAAGACTCTCCAATTGGTGATATTGTCTGGGATCGATGGCCTGAACAATAATTCAATCGAAAATGCATTCAGAGATAGACCTTCTGAGGGAAAAAGTTTAGAAGTGACGTTAGCCAATAGGTCAGCCTCATAATTACTTAATCTAGGAATTGAATTGATGTTAAATGCTGAAAATTTGTGCATTAGATTCCATACCTCAATTTGGCAACTTTTTAGATGTGGTGATAGGCAATGTATGGAATTTCTTACCTGCCTAACCACTATCTACGAATCACCGAACACTATTAAATTTTTTACATCCATATCCAAAGATTTCTTAAGCCCCTGTAGAAGTGCTTCATATTCGGAAGTGTGATTAGTGCATTCAAACTCTAATCGACAAGTGATGAAAGTTTTATTACCTGTCGGGTCAATGAGTACACATCCTGCACCTGCTCCTTCTTTGGATTTGGATCCATCGAAGTAAAGTGACCATATTTGATCTTTGTAGGCAGTGTTTGGCACATTTGGTAGAGTTGTTGACTGAGTATAGGTCATGATCTCTGATTGTTGCTCTGGATCGGTGATGGGGGAAATTTCAGTCACGAATTTACCCAAGAAAGTGTTCATTCCGTACATTTCAAATGAATTAGTGGATGAAGTAAAAGGTTCATTCGGATCATTCAATCTGTCATGTTATGCTTCAGATAACGTTCATGGTTTATCATAAATTTATCTAGCTACCCATTTTCTAGTAGCCACAAATGAGACCAATCTATGGCAAAGTACCCATGTTGTTGCTCGGACCAATTTATTCTTAAGAAAAAACCATAAACTTCAGGGATGTCAACAACGATGATGTCAATAATTTGATGAACCTTAGGATTGGAAGATAACCTAATCAGAACATTCTTTAGTTCACAGATTACCTTAACATTCGTCTAATCAAACTGAATGATTTTAAGCCTAGAAGGTTGAACTTCTGTGTTGATTTTTTGGCATACAGATAAAGGCATCACATTCGATGATTCGTCAAAATCCACCATGAAATTATGTACATTTCTATTAAAATTTTCAAAAGTTAATAAGAAAGGTGGGACATTCTTACGAGTATTAACACCAAAATTCTATTGATTTTTACTCGTTGTCCCTAAAACAATTTTATCTACATTCAATACAGTTTTTTTAGTTAGATCACTTTTATCTGGGGGTTCAGATGTCGTTTTGGTAGGGATATTTTGGGTTGTTTTAGAACTTATTTATGCAGTTTTATTGTTGTTAATATCGATGTTCTTAATATTTTTGCGATGTTCTGGAGCATTTTCTCCAGAATAAGAGGAAATTTCAAAAGTTAGAAAGCCGAAATATTATCCCTTAGTTTTTTTTTTAGGTCTTCAATCAAGTCAAAATCTCAAACTGGAGTTGCTAAACTCTGTTTTATTTCATTCTGTTTTGATTGTTTTGAAGGCACATTATTACTCATTTTGGAAGACGGTTTGCTCTGTGATTTGATTTTGGTGTTGTAAGGATGAACACTTTCAAAGTTTTCTTGAAAGATATTGTCAGAAAAATGTCCAAAGTTGTTGGAATATGACTCCTCTTCTTCAACTACTTCTTCCTCAACTATGTCTTCAGAACTTTTAGGAGGGACAGAGTTATCATGTGCTTCAAGGATAGTTTGTAGAGCATATTATAAACTTTCAAAATTAAGACCTTCAGGGGTCAGATTTGGTCGGTTGGGCGGGAAAGGCTTTATTAAAGGAGGTTTATAGCTTCATTTTCTTTAGGATGCCTCTTCAGACGATCTCTTCAAGTCTACGACTCGATTCGATAATCTTTGGAAAACTTTTTGCAAACTTTCTAATTCCAGAGTTTCTGGTTGGCTTTTGGCTTGGGGAGGCCTTGCAAGGATTTCAATTTTCTTTTTAGAGGATGAAGTTGTTTCAACTTCACTATTGAGATTGTGTTTCAAACTTAATATGTACTTTTCGATTTGGCTTGCCTCCTCGAAGGATTCCAGTAATAAATAATTTTTAGACCTTTTAACCCAAATTGTTATATTATTATGCAGGGATTTGGTGTAATATGCGACAATCAGACTTTGTGCAGGCATTGAATCTGCGGGAATTTGAATTTTTAACGTAAGGAAATTTTGGTTGAAATAATTTACTTTCTTCTTAGGGTTCATTTCTAGGCTAGAAAGTTCCATCACTAAGACTTTAGGATAATTATCATCTCCAAATTTCTCTAAGAAATAGGTTTCGAATTTGTCCCAAGAGACAATGGTGTTGGGTTGTTGGGAGAAATAGCATGTAGAGGCATTGGCCTCAAACGTATAAGGAAAGATTATACATACTACATCTTCAGTTTCTACACTTTAGAGTCTAATAGACAACATGAATTTCTTTATGTGATCTTCGACAGATTGCTTAGAATCCAGATCAAATTTAGGTAACCATTTTTCCGGGTGTTTTGGCAATGGGTGTTGGGGTCCAGTTATAGCCACGACATCCTGATCAATCCATGGTATGGAAAGCATTTTTTTGGTTTTCCATGGGTGTGGGTGGTGTCGAAGGCCAATATCGTTCAGATGAGGCACTTCCTCCGTCAGAGGATTCTCCTCTTGAAGAGGATGGAGACAAATGAGGCAGAGAAGGTGGAATATCAGATCCTTCAACTCCAAGAGTAGGGGTATGGTCAGGATCTATGGTATTATCTCCTAAAGGATCTAAATGTATACCAGTGCCTTCAAGATTCTCTTGGATATCCAAGAAATATAAAGGTTGATTGAGAGGTCTACCAGGTTGTCTGATACGGGCCAAAGCACTGTGTGTCCTTATGTGTGACTGGCGAACAATTTCTTGTACATCAGGCCCTTGAGGGTTTGGTGTTACTAGCTCAATGGGAATCTTAGGATTTTCGTTCGAGGTATTTTTTGTTTCAGAAGTAACGTTGTTGTCTGAGAAACTATGTGTTACTATGGGGGAGTGAGTGTCTGGGGGTGGAGTTTTGCGACTTCCACGTGCAATCAATTGTATTCAGGCCCTCCTTCTAGCGCTATCTATTGACGGGTTAAATTGACCGTGCATCAACTGGAAGAACGAGTCTGGTCTGGGGTTGTCTAAGTAACCCAAGTCATTGAGTGTAACTCGTTCTGACGGGTTTAATGGCTCCATTAGCCAATCTAAAATCCTAAAAGAAAAACAAACAAAAGAAAGAAACAACTAATTAATTGTTAAACAATGTATTATTTATGTAAATATGCTCTAATATAACTATTGTAGGTGTATTTAAGAAGAAAATATACAAATCTCCCTTCTGTACATCATTTACAAATTGCAAGTTTTAATTGAAACTTATGAAATCCATGTGAAAATAATCGATTTTAAGAAGCAGATAAAGAAAGAACATTTAAATATTTTATATTTTCCTTTATAAATCTAACTAATCTTGAATTGAATAAACTATGAAACACAAATGTACAGGTAGTCAAAATATGAACCAAACATTCTGGTTTCATTAATATGTAAATGACAGAATTGAGGAACACAAAGGAACTAACCTATTGTTAGTTAGTGAGGTGTGTCCAAGCGTCTGTATGAGTGAAGAAAATCCAACTGCCATGCCCAAGAGATAAATATGTAATAGAATCTTATGACTATTCTAAATAAATTTAAAACATGTATTGGCAGTTGAGATTTAATAACAGAGGAAGGAACACAAATTGAACCCTGTGATCTTATAATTGCACACAATTACAGCCAAATAAATCTAAGTGTAACTTATTTCATTTCATCATTCAACTAAAATTCAAATATAAATCCTATCATTTGAATCAAAGATTATTAACACGGTGGGAGATTATTGACATAATCAAATGGTTGGTCTAGTTTGGAACAATTTAGATCTCCATGTGCTATAAACCTTTCAATCTCAGAGTCAGAATCCTCATGTATATCGATCGAATAGATTGAGCTCACATGAGGCTTGGATATATTACGCAGAATCTTTGAAATGAGATGACCAACCCTCTTATTACAAAACCCTAACATCTCTTGATTCCTTTTTGATTGATTATGATTTTTTTTATTGTTGGAATTTACAGTAGGGTTGGGTTAAACAAACAATTCATGCTCAATAGTTTTAATGAACTCGGAACTAACATCTTATTGCCCACATAATAACTGATCGGGCAATGCCCCTTCACGAGGATTTTTATCCAACAAAGTTGGCTTGCCACAAGAGAAATCAAGAGGTTTTTCTATAATAGGCTTATCCATGACAAGGGTTTCTATAGGAATCATTTCAACGAAACCATTTCGAACTAAGAACCCATCTGAGTCATCACCCAGGGTTTTTAAATGATGAACTAACAATAGTTTTATGAAACCATGGTGAAAGCGGCTAGAATCTAGGTTATGCTTTTTGTATCTCTTCGACATTTTATATAGACTTTGTAGCAAGTAAAACGACACATTTAAATGGAAACCAATAAAATGCATGAGCAATCACACATG
Organism: Picea engelmannii; assembly: GCA_009831015.1. Classification (NCBI taxonomy): domain Eukaryota; kingdom Viridiplantae; phylum Streptophyta; class Pinopsida; order Pinales; family Pinaceae; genus Picea; species Picea engelmannii. The sequence goes on along the minus strand of ML786444.1, from coordinate 512,878 downwards.
GTAAAGGAACACCAGGCCATAACAATATTCATAGGTAATAAATTTTTTTTAAACTGCTAATAGGTCATGCCATCTAACCTTGAGTAGGGAGACTGAAATACCTTTGTCACAACAGTTAATCTTTCTGGAGGTGATGAAAAGACTCCAGGGTACTTCATCCACTCTCAAATTTTTGAACCACTTTTCACCAGTGAGAGGGAGCCTTGTTGCTTCACTCAAAAAATCTTTGGTGACATCCAACTGAATATCACCCACCTTTTCTCTGTATCCATCAAACGTAAGTGCGAATTCCTTGGCCACTTGCAATTTATACCCCTGGAACTTCTTAATGAACATATCCCAACCCTAGTTTTTTCAGATCCTCACTCGCCTCGTCATGAAGCAACAAATCTTGAGGGCCATTTGGCTCTACTCGGACGACAAGGGCCATTAAGGGTTCGAACAGATTGTACAAAGGGTGACCCGAACTAACTGTGGGCTTAGGAGGTAGCAGTAAAAGAGGCACGTCTGAGATGATACCATGGAAACAAAACTAGCAACATGCCAGCACGAGCATAACATAAGCATAAGGGTTTCAGTCCCAAAATTCGGGCATTTCTGGTAATGAACAGTTTGGGTACAAAGTATAACACAAGCCCTTAGCTCATAATGAGAGGCTTGTCGATTCAACCTGCCAGCTAAAAAGAAGTACAGAATACGATCTTGGTGTGTTTAATTCCCATGTTATGTAATGGATATAATAGATTTCCAAAGGGTTACAAATAAAATATGAATCAACATTTTTATATCAAAGTTGATTTACAAAGAATTTAAATGAACAAGCTTATATTCCAAAATGAAAATCAACATAGGTATTATATCGATATTCAAACAAACTCAAAAGGAAAAATCATCCCAATATTGAATAAGAAGTAGATACAAGTAAGAATGAACTTTTTAGAAACCAAGCTTTGGATAGGGTTATAATGTGAAATTAAGTTTTAATTCTTGATTCATGCTTACACTCATGAATCAAGAAAGAAAATGCAAGATAAAAATAAAACAAGAATAATAAAACATCCTTTTCATAACCCAATAATCACCCTCAAATAGTGATATTTACAGGATGAGGTGATGGCAGCTACAGGATGCGTTATTTGTCATTCAAAATAGCGAAAACATGTAGGGATTCCAACAAGGTCTCAACAAATCTTCCACTTCGGAAGATCGTCATTTCAAAGGAACAAGAGTTGGGAGTTGAAACTCCCGAAGCCCAAAAGGAGAAATCAATCATAGCCGTCGATTGGAAAAAGGGCACTCTTCAATAGATCAAGGATATCCAGGACTGTGTGAGGAAGGAAATAAGATACAGATTGTAGTCGTTGATCAAGATGAACCACTCGATATTGAAGAACAATGATCACGCTTGATTGCGGGGCCAGAAAGTGCTCGAACGTTGAAAATATGAGAGTCGGTCGCAATTGAAACCAAGGTATTGGCAAAGGTACACATGGAAGCTATAGGTGAATTGTGAGGAGAAAATCGGGTTGATCCCAAACCACTTTTGGTCGCTCCACAATCACATGTGTACATGAGGTCATAGCCCAAGGTCGTATGAAGAAAGGGACCTAGTGAGGGGAGCTAGCGTTTGTTTTTCAAATTCTTCGAAGAGGCCCAAAAATAGCATGTGGTTTTGACAGAACCGGACTTTGAAGAAAATGGGACCCATGTAGATTGATTGGGGTCTAATAAAGGCCTGAAGAGTCTATCTAGCTCCTTGATTTGAACGATCCTAGACTGGGAGGTTGCACAACTCCGAGCGGAGAAGGGGGGTATTCATCACAACTCTGCGCTAGCCAACATGCCACTACATAATCCTTGGATATAATATGACAAAAATATTATTTAATTTTAAATGTTCTATGTGGGAAGAAAAGAAAAGGGGCTAGGCCCTTGGCCCAGCCCCTGGTTATGTGTTAATCCATGTGACCACATTCCAACCCTCCACTATATATGTCCACCACCAGCGGTATAACATAACAGTCCGCCATATATGGTATCTCCACTAGTTTAGTAGTCACTCCACCAATTTAGCAACATGTTAGAATGTAGTTGCAACTATATGCCAAAAGGGGAATCTATGGGATTCGATCTCGGGACCTCCACGTAAACCTCTGCCAACAAGTGGCTTAGAATAGTCTTCAATAACCAATGCTCCAAACCAATCATTAGTATTTAACTGCCCAAGTTTTATTATAAAAAGGGGCCTCTGTTGGTGTACAAGACATAGGAGAACCAAGGGCGTGCCCGTACGGATTTTGGCATGGATTTTGAGACAGCGTTCATTTTAATATTTTTCTCAGTTATTTATTGCAAAGCTGGAGCATGAAAACCGAGGCAGGGGTGTCTCTTGGGCCTGAAAATGCCAGAATAAGATCGGGGCATGGAGACAATCATTTTTAGGTAATTCGATTCCATGAACACATTTGAGAGCACGACTCGAACACATATTCCTCTGGGGACAAACTCTGTTATCAATTTTTTATGTTCATATTTCATGCATATGTCTCTTTCATTTTGAGCTTTTCCTTCTTTATGGTGTACTTTATTTTATGCTCATTTAATACTATTCTTTAATAATTCAACTGATGAAAATATCCCAGATCAGATGGAGAGAGCCAAAAAGAGTAGAAGAAATGTTGAGAATGAGATAGAGAGAGATAGATGGGAAGGTACAATGAGCGAGATATAAAGAGGGGTATAGAGAGAGAGTGATTGAGAGTGAGACTAACAAAAAGGAGAGAGAGAGAGATATTGGGTGGTATATGGTGGGGAGGGACAAAGGGTAAGAGGGAGGAGGAGATAGAGGGAGACTAAGAGAGAGAGGAGGGATCCAGAGAGAGGGAGAGAGTTGAAGATGTGGGAGATAGAGAGGGAGTGGGTGTTAGAATGTGAGTCATGGAAAGAAAACGTCTAGGTTTATGTAATGGTCTAATTCTAGGTCCAGGTCTAGTTCTTTCCATGTCTTTCCATGTATAGGTATTTCCATGTCTAGGTCAAGACCATGTCTTGACCTTCCATGCCTTTCCTTTCAATGTACCAAACTTGTTATTGTGTGAGAGTGTGAGAGGGAGAGAGAGGAATATAAAGAGGGGAGGTAGAGAGAGATTATGTGAGAGTGTGGTAGGGAGAGAGAGGAAGGCATGGAGGGGGAATAAAAAGAGAGTGTGTGAGAGCGTGGGAGGGAGAGTGATCCGGATTATTTTTGGCAGGAAATGAGATCGGAGATATAATAAAGAAATGCACAGAAATATAACAGATATTCAACAATATAACATAAATGTATCAAAGATGCAACCATAAACACAGATATATAGTAATACACGATTTCTATTAATGAAAGAAATGTACAGAGACTATAAAAATATAGAGTGAAAAACTTGCTAGAATGGTGGCAGCTTATGTCTGAGAAGAGATGTGATGGCTACTCGCATTCGCAAGAATATGGTTAAAATGAGCCTCTGAAGGCATTTTTTACAATAAACAGGAATGCCAAAAACCCTAGACATCCAAAAACCTAACCCTAGGAGATGAAGTGCCAAAAGTCATGTGGGCCCCATTTGGGTAAGTGAGTACATCAACTTCTCGAGGTCGTAACTTTTGCATACGATCTTCATTTTAGGCGTGTGATAGCTTGTTCGAAAGGTATTGTTGAGGAGATTCATTTTGGGGGCTCAATCATTCATTTAGTTATCACTGAGAACCTATATATTTCAAAACCTTCATTTGGGCTCTCAAAATGGCCCCAGAAGTTAAAAACTGCTAAAAATAGTAAATTGCCAGTTGGAAAAGGTGGGTGGCCACCAATATCCACCTGGATCAGAGAGAGAGGAAGTAAATGAAGGGAGGTATAGAGAGTGTGAGAGACTGAGAGAGAGGAATATATAGAGGAGTGTAGAGAGAGTTAAATGTAGGAGAGAGGGGTAGATGTAGGAGAGAGAGAGGAGAGATAATGGGAGGGAGGGGAGAGAGAGATATAGGGAGGAGGGGGGAGAGAGAGATAATGTGTGAGAGTGTGAGGAGGGGAGAGAGAAATACAAAGAGGATGGGTAGAGAGAGTGTTTGTGAGAGTGTGAGAGGGGGGGAGAGGAAGATAAAGATGAGGGGTAGAGAGAGAGAGTGAGAGAGGGAGGGATAGGGACATAGATATAGGGTTAGAAAGAAGGATAGTGAGAGGAAGGGGGAGATAGAGAGAGAGATATATAATGGAGGTAGAGAGATTGGATGAGAGGAAGGGGGGAGACAGATAGGAGGAGTAGAGAGAGAAAG
>ML786444.1:487059-507780 GCA_009831015.1 Picea engelmannii | reverse complement strand
TATATATATATATATATATATATCCAAAAAATACACCATGCTAGAACAATGGGTTCTCTACAATTATACAAGTTTTTGGAATGAAATTCCATCATTAAGGTACTCAACACCTGTACAGATGGAGACATATACCTTATATTTTGTTGGAAAAATAACATACCACTATTAGAAAAAATCAAATTTCACATAGTTATTCACAATATCTATGAATAAAAGTTATATATTCAGAAAACTAATTTAATTTCCTATGTTTCATCTTTTTACACCATATTCAAATTCATTGTAAAAGTACCTTAAATAATCCCTCCAAGCTAACAGATTGCTATTTTTTCATGTTTTCATTGCCACTAACGCATCATGAGAGACCATCATTAGCTTTCACTCACCCTATATGATATTGGAAGTTTTCTCCTAACGATGTTTAAATAAAATTATAAATAAACCTAAGTAATTTATTTCCTTTCTTAAGGTATGATAGACGAATTTTTATCTTAGTAGATGTTAACCATCATCATCATCATCATAACCTTGAAATACAATATGACATTACTAAAGATAATTGTTGTGTATCATGTGATTTCAAATCTTTTGGTCATTAATGTTGTAAGAATCTAATTTTATATGATGATGATGATTGTGGTTAACATCCACTAAGACCAAGGTTGGTCTATTGAACCTTAAGAAAAGTAAAATATTACTCATATTTCTTTAAAAGGTTATTTCGGTGCTTGAAACATATTAAGAGAAGAATTCCAAGATCACTAAATCTTTGATGACTTAAAAGGTTAGAAAGGTTGGTATTGTGACAAATATTTTGAAATTGAGATATAATTGGGGTATATGCAGGGAACTTTAGGAGAAAGTGTTTTTCATCTTCAACCCTCTTGGTGTCACAGAGGTGATAGATTCTTTCTTGTCATGGTGTTTTGGGGATTTCCTAATGCCCAGTTTCACTATGCAACTGATGAGAATTAGTTCTTATTTTAGCAATATTGATTATTTTCTTTACGCTAGTCAAAATAAAGAGAGACTTTTGACCTTCAAGATTAGGGTTAACTACCTCCTTATGCCATCTCGGCTTGAGCCATTGGTGATTTTGGATAGAATATGAATAAATTTTGGGGAGCCTCTTGTCATCCATGTTGTTTCTATTATTCTTGTAAATTAAGTACCCAATCATAGCTATTCTCTTAATTGGGGAAAGGATTGCTTCTATGAGGAGGATAGGATAGAGTGCATTTCCTTTAATTTTGAGATTATAAGTTATAAAATTCTTTTGGATATGCTCTATATTTCTCTAGGATTCTCAAGAGATACTAAATCCTCAAAATTCACATCTATATAATATAATGAGAGTGACAAGAGTATAAAGGAGGTGACATTTCTTATCACATAGCCAAAGGTCTGTTAATTTACAATTATTTTCAAGCCCATAATAATTTTTCCACCCTCCATGTATCTTATTCTTAATGTTATAGTTATAGTTGAGATTGTGATGAATATAAATTATAAGATACTTGTATAAAATCACTTCCTCCAAGATATATTTTTCATATAGAAAAGTATCATAGGTGATATTCTTGGCTTTAATGATCATAACCTTTGTTTTGTCAGTGTTCATAATCATACATGTACTAGAGAATAAGTATTTGAGGATTATAGGTTGCTTAATAGGTTCATCGGGATTCCTTTCCATAAGAAAAATATCATAGACATAGAGAAGAAGGACTATTACTATACTAGAAAGAGTTGGTCTAACACAATTTGTGGCTCTCAAATATTCTTCTAACTTGTCAATGTAAATTCCAAAAATGGTAGGGGATAGGGACAACCTTGTTTGACTCATATTTTATAGTTAGTTTCTTCTGATCATCCCTCGGTGCTCCTCAACTTGGAAATAATATTCTCATATAAGATTACCACAACAACTCTCATCCCAGAGGGAAATTTTAGCTCTTCTAACCTATTCCAAAGGCTGGTGATAGGAACTATGTAAAAATATTTCCTAAATTCAATGAAACAACAAAGGAGATTTTTTTTACTATTGTGATGCTCCTCTGCAATGATCTTAAGCATGATAAGGTGGTCCATATTTGAATGATAACCTATAAAATTGACTTGACCATTAGCTCATTTTTCATTGATTTATAGCCATATGCTCATCTTCTGTTTCAAAATACTTCCATATAGCTTGGCTAAAATGGCGCCAATCATAATAGTCCTATAATTAGAGGGATTTATTTCATCCCCACTTTTAAAAATAGGTACAATGAGGCTTTGATTCCAAGGTTTAGAGAAGCTCAAATTGACTACTAAATTGAAGTGACTGTGTATGTGAGAGATGAGAATAGACCCTCCAATTTTTAATCTTTCCTCTTGGTAGCCCTCAATATTTTTACCTTTCCCATTTGCAAGTTCTTTAGCCCCAAACTTTATGTCTTTTATAGAAAAAACATCATCTTCTATAGAATCTTCTGGAATTTTTTCTAAGACATTACAGGATTCGTAGAGATTTTAAGGTATGAATTCTAGTTTGTTAGAGAATCATAACATTTTATTTAGTTTTACAAGTCATAATTTTCCACCAAAATTTCTTTGGATCTAGCTTAGAAGGGTGCAAAAGATTCTCTTGCTTTCTATTTATGTAATGTTTTTTTTCCCTTTTAATTAGGGCTTTGTATCTATTAATCTTATCATTTTTCAAGGACTCATTAAAGGCATCCCTAATGGATTTTCTAGCAAGCTTACACTAGTTATCATACCAAGGATTGAAAATTCTATTCTTCTTTTTACAAGAGACTTCTATAGAAAATTATGACAGTATAATATTTTTACATAATCACAACTTAAATGATATATTATTTCTATATGGTATGTTACTATAATCACACCTTTTAAACATTGTACTATTGGAATAGATTATATGATGAAATAGTTTTGACATTTCCAAATTTTTCATTTCACAACTTATATTATAAACTATTGTTTTTTTGGTATATTTAAGAAATTATAAATTGTTATTTTTAATATTTAAAAATACTTTTTTTTGAAATATTAATAGTATGAAATAAATTAAAATAAAATAAAATTATTAGTTCATTGCATTTAGAAAATCCAAGTACACTTTATAATTTGGTATGAACAAAATATAACTTTCCTTCCATCCATTTGTAAAATTAGCATTAATATGTGTCTCCATCATATGTTATATTAAGTTATAAATATAGTAATAATAAATCTAATAGTTATTAGCAACAACCACATTAATAATCCCCGGATGGGGTGATAAGGGCCGCGATAGAGCCACGTGGGCACGAGCCAGGATGCCGCGTTAATGCATCCACCAGCTCACCTTACCTCCCACATTAACCCGCATGACTCGCAACAGGAGAACCATTACGGCGAGGCCCCTCACGCAGGTGAAAGGTACTCACCAGTAGAGCACTACCAAGCAGAGATTAATGGCGCCAGTTAATGCTCCGTATATGTCAATTGTGGTGTTTATTATGCTCATTGTCTGAGTAGCAGCACCAAATAGCAATTTTCTTCGGAAGACCTCTATCTCTCAGGCGCATCAGAGCAGAGGCAGCCTCCCTCTGGTTTCTCTCGCACAGTAACAGCACTCCGTAACCACGCTATTTAGAGGCAATTTGATAAATACAGGCAGCATTAGGATTTTTTACAGGGATTCCGCCATGCCTCGTGCTCGAGGGAAACCGCGATGAGGAGCGGCCTGGTATGCAGCGGAGTCCATACGCAAACGTAGGAAGGAATTTGAGAAGGCCATGGCGATGGCAGCTAGGCGAAGGAGGACTTGATCAGGTTTGCCTCCTAAGGCGTACGAGGAAGAGGTCATCCCGCAAGCCGACCTGCCAAGCCATTCTGGGCACACCCTGTTCGTGGCATCGGATAACTGGAACCCGAGCTCGAGCCTTGGCTCGCACTTCACTCGACAGCCTGAAAGCAATGAGCCCGGCCCCTCCACTATCATCACATGGCAGCCTTACTCACCCTTCTATGTGGTAGAGGAGGCTCCTCCCGAGCCCACCAAGGAAACCATGGCGGCAGAGCAAGAGCGTCAACAACACTGTACAAAGGTAGCAGATGCAGCCACCAGAGAGGAGTTCAGGGAAAGCCACCGTCGGGAGCAGCCATCAGCAGAGGACTGGGGATACCTCAATCTTATTTTCGAAATCAGAGACAAGATGGATGATCAAATATTTCGCCTGGCGCGAATAGACCAGCGGCTTGACATGTTCTTCGCTACACATTCCAGAGAATCTTCCAAGAAACAATGTTTGACCTGTGCGCACACCTACTCATTCCCGGCGAGATGGAGGCACTCGGAGATATAGAACAAGCAGCTCGGTTCAGAGGTTCATACATGCTTACAACCCGACTCTGGTTTTGGTGTTGTTGCCATATTTTCAGCTTTATGTTAGACAATTATCAGGCTGTCTTAGTAATAGATAGAATAATCAGCTTCATGCTGGCGACCATAAGTCCTGGTTTCCCTTGGGCAGGACGTCGCACTGAAAACTTTGTTAAATTTTTCCAACTAGGCCACAGTGTGACAATTGGACATGGATGCCCAGCTGTCCTGGTTTCCTGCTCAGGCGAGACAGCTGGCATCACACACAGTCTTGTATTTTGTTTATGATAATATAGTAGGCACCACCTTTTTACTTAAAAAAAAAAAACAACCACATTAATAATATTAATGCATGTCTATATATTTAACATATTACTATATGTTATAAATATATGTCTATACACATATATAGACATCAATATTATTAATTTGGTTATTGTTAATAATAGGTAGTTGTTGATGTTTAGATTGGTCAAGACTCAAATAGAAACATCACAAGGATATGAATCCCCCTATGTTTTTATAGAGGTGGTACTCCTCTTTGGATGAAAGATTGGAATATTCTTTGTATGATTTTGCGATGAATGTAAAGGGTGAATGCTAAAGAGAAATCCCCTAGAGATATTCCAAGAAATTTAATATATACAAATGTAAAACCCTTATATACAGTTATACAAATATACATCAAATCATTTAAATAAAAGATAAGATGAAGTGTGTCAACACAGATTTGTTTCTACAAGGTTTTGGAGTTTCCACTCAACTGACATTTTTTCTTTCTTGTAAGATAAACTAAACTCAGAATCTTCTATGACTTTTACAAAATGAAGAAATGAAAAGGCCTTCAAAGAACTTTAAATAATAACTTCATTATAACCCAAAAATGATTTTGATATGCAATACATTTGAAATCACATGCTTTCAACTCAAGTGAGAGAAATCATTAATGTAGTGCCTTGAGTAGTTCTCTGCAAAATAAATTTATAACAATATCCCAAATATGAAAAGTTTAATAATGGCATGAACAAGAGAGTCGAGACAACCTCTACAAAGTCTCAATGACAACTAATAAACTGAATTAACTACCAACTACCTTTTTACAAGGAGGGATATTTCTCCTCTGGACATGAAATGTTGCAAGATGACTTAATATTTCAAATAAATAACTTCTCAGACCCAAATATTCTTGTTCTCATTACATTCATGGAAGATTTGATGGAAATAAACAGAAAAGAAGAATATGTAGAGAGACAATCTTTAGCATGCCAATCCAACGAATCTTAGAGATATAGAACTTTACTTCTTTCAGAATCTTCACCATTGTAGAAACTTTTGACTTCCAACGCCTTGATAGTGCCTTCTCTTTCCTTTTTAAAATCTTCTTTCAATGTTCTTGAAATAGTTAGGGTTTTCCTTTCTAGAAATTTCCGGTTCATTTTTGTAGTAAACCACTTTTAATTAATGCTTGATTGGATTCTCATTAATCAATTTTTTCATTTAAATATGTTCCTTCAAACAGGGCTCACTTATTCCTTTAATAAAGTTCATTTAATAAACTTTATTTTCAAATTTTCAAATTGACTACCTTTAACAAAAGTAAACCGTGTTTTAATTTTCTCAGTAATATATTTTCTTTTTCAGCCACTAAAAACATTCTATATGTAATATTCATCATTTCATATTTCCAATGAGTCCACCTCAACGCAATTTGGAGTCTTGGATCTCAAGATATGACCTCAAGAAATTGATGTTCCAAGCAGATCTATCATCAAACCATAGAAATCAAGATGACTATTATTTCAATTTATGAGAGTATCATTGCAAATTTCATCTCTTGAAACCTATTCCATCATATTCCTTTCCAAATTAAATTTTTAACGACGTATAGTTTACCCAAATCTGACTCTGGGATCTCAAGTTATGGATTCTAGAAATTTGTCACTCAACAATCGTTCATTTAACGCACATGTTAATATTATCCCTTGATCTTAATTTATTAAACCCCATTAACATTTCAACTTTTTTCTTTAAAACGATATTCCACATGCATGGGATTTTCAGAAGTTTTAGTGTATATATTAAGATATTTAACAAGGACTTAGTGTGAAACACATAGAGGCTATAAAGACTTAGTGATTTGACCCCTTAAATAATTCCTAAAATAATTAAAAAATTTGTAGCCCAATCATCATCTAGTAAGTGCCGAGTTAGCATAAATCAACACCTAATCATTGAGGAGTCCACGCCCAATCATTCCATGTTTCATAGTCTGGTAGGATGCACATGTCACAATATAATTTGTTTACATTTGTCATAATATGGTTGGACGGATAACGTTCCATGTGTTATGATGTAATTGGATATATAAGGTTCCAAATGTTATGGTACAATTGGTTGATGGTATAGTGTAGGAAACTTAGGATAAAAGGTTAAGTGAATGTGGAAGTGAATGAGAGAGGAGGAATAAGGAGAGAGAAGTGGGGATGGTGAGGGAGAAGAAGGAGTGTGGATGAGGAGTGAGGGGGGAGTGTACGTCTGCATAGAGGAGGTTTTCTTGAGGGAGTGAGAGAGATTAAAAAATGGTTAACTATGGAAGGTCGTGAGTGTTATCATGTAATTGGGTGTATAAGGTGCCACATGTTATGGTACAATTGGTTGATGGTATAGTGTATGAAAATTAGGATAAAAGGTTAAGTGAACGAGGAAGTGAATGAGAGAGGAGGAATACGGAGAGAGAAGTGGGGAAGGTGAGGGAGAAGAAGGAGTGTGGATGAGGATTGAGGGGGGAGTGTAGGTATGCATGGAGAAGGTTTGCATGAGGGAGTGAGAGGGATTAAAAAATGGTTAATTGTGGAAGGTCGTGAGGGAGGAGAGAGGGGGAAGGGAATGTGGATTAGGGTGAGAGGATAAGGGGTAAAGGGGGATGTGTGGGTTTCCATGCATGAGTTTAGGTCTGAAAGAGATGAGTGAGGGTAATGGAGAAACACTAAGTATGGGAGAAGGAGTAAAGGGATGCGGGGGTGAGGAGAATCCGGAGGTAACCCTGCAAGAGAAAATTAGACTAAGTGTGGGAAGTGGGAAAATGGGGATGGAGAACCAAAAAAATTGAGAACCAAGAAAATGATAGGTATGGAGAACCAAGAAAATGGAGACCCAGTACTCAACGTGGTTCTGAGAATGGACATAATTTTAGAAAATAATATTTCAAATAATATTAGTTGTGTTGCACATGAAAAAGTGTTCTCTAAGTGATTAAATAAAAACATGGATATCTTGAGAATACGAACTCATATTTTGAATCTAAAAAATGTGTGATGAATATGAGATTGAGGGATACACAATGAACTGATAATATACCAAAATTTCCTTCTTCTCATAAGGAATTTTTTTTTTTATTCCAAGAGAGGAAAATCTAGATGGTCAAATTTTTCAATCAACAATAACACACAAAGATATTTTCAAATAAACAATATGATATAATTATATGAAAAAAATTAATACAATTATTTAATTATTAATTAATAAAATTATATTAATATTATACTATAATGTTTGAAAATATCATATAATTATATGACCAAAATTAATACAATTCTTTAATTATTATATAATAAAATTATATTAATATTATACTATAATGTTACAATATTTATATGATGATGATGATGATTAATGTCCAGTAAGACTGAAGTTGGTCTATTAGACCTTAAGAGGGTAAGTGATTACTTGTGATTCTTTAGAATTTTGTTTCTGTGTTCGAAAAGCATTAAGATAAGCTTTCCAAGATCACCATACTTTTGTTGAGTTAAGAGGTTAGAAAGGCTAGTAGTGTGACAAATATTTTGAAAATGAGATATAATATGAGTATAGGGTGGACACTCTAAGAGAATTTTTTTTTCATCTTCAACCTTCTTAGTGTCACAAAAGTAACACACTCTTTCATCCCATGGTATTTTAGGGATTGACCAATGCCCAATTTCACTATGGAGCTCATGAGAATTTGTTCTTATCTTAGCAATGCTTATTTTTTTCTTTACACTTGGAAAAACAGATGGATAATTTTGATCTTCTAGATTAGGGTTGATTACATCCTTATAATACCTTAATTTTATTTTTTCCTATAACTCTTTATCACACCATATTTTTTCCTTATATTTTGATTTGACGATTTTTTTAATATTATATTTATTATGCAAAATGGTGTCTTCCATGATTCCCCAATAGTTTATCCAAGACCGGGCATCTTTATTCCATCCCCGCTTGAGTCGATGGTGGTTATGACTCGATTTTGAAGAAAATTTAGGAAGCCTCTTGTCTTCAATGTTGTTTAACTTGTTATTATACATTGGGTATCTAGTCATACCCATGCTCTCAATGGAGGAGAGACGTGCTTCTAATAGGAGGATGACATAGGGAAGATTTCATTTAATTTTAAGATTATAGATTATAAAATTATTTTGTATTTGATATATCTTTCTCCAAGATTCACAAGAGATAATACAACGCCACACTTCATATTCATAAAAAATAATAAGTATAAAAAGAATCTCAAATAATATATAAATTATAAATATTAAATAATTATATAATTATTATTACTATAGTAATTATATTTCTTATTATAATATATGACAAAGTATTTGTCATAAACAAACTTACTATGACACACACTATTATAAATGTAAATATTAATATTATATTACGTAATATAATGTTACTATTATTTCAGTTTCCAATAAAGTATTTTGATTTATCCTTTTATTATGTTTATACTCTTTTTAGTTTATACATATAAACTTGTATTATCAAGCATTTATATTTTACAATAATTTGTAATTATAAATGTAAATAATAAATATTATATATTTTCATTTACTATATTTTTTTAATTAGTTATTATGTTTTAAAAATATATACTAACTTTTAATATTATATTTTATATTTCATATTTGTTTTTTTATAATATAATAATAATAATTATATAATAAATAAATATACTATATATATGAAAAATCATAAAATATAAGAACAAAACTTAATATAGAAATCCATTAAATATATGAAAAAAATAAACTTATAGTTATTTAACATATTTATAATATGGTATTAGAATAGTATAAGTTTTATAACACTTATAATGATGATTATGATGATTAATGTTCACTGAGACCAATTGATTTATTGGACCTTAAGAATGTAAGATATTACTTCAATTTCTTTAAAATTGTATTTATGTGCCCAAAAAATATTGAGAGAAGTATTCCAACATCACTATAGTTCTGATGACTTAGGAGGTTAGGAATGTTCTCTGGGATTCTCTAGATATACTGCAACCCCAAAATTCACATACATATAAGATAACTAGAGTGACGAGAGTGTGAAAGAGAAGTTTTTTTTATCCCAAAGCCAAAGGTCTATTGATTTACAATTATTTCTGAGCCGATAATAATATTTCCACCCTCCATTTAAGTACGAAGACACTTCCTCCAAGTTGTTATTGTCATAAACAAAATTATTGTAGGTGTTCCTTTTGGATTTAACTATCATAACATTTGTTTTTCAAGTGTTCACAGTCATGCCCTTGTTATAACAGAAGCCCTTGAGGGTTATTAGTTGCTTACCTAAGTCATAGGGATTGTTTACCATAAGAACAATATCATCAGCATAAGTAAGGAGGAGGATGACTACACTAGCAAGAGTCAAACCAACACAGTCTACATCCTGCAAACAATCTTGTAAATTATCAATATAGATGCTAAAAAGGGTAGGGAATATGGGACAACCTTGCTTGACTCCTATATTATATTTAATTTCTTCTGACCAACCCTCAGTGTTCCTAAACTTGGCAATAAATTTCTCATATAGTCTTACTGCAAGAGCTCTTAACTCGAAAGGGCCTTTAAGCTCTTATAACTTATTCCATAGGTTAGTCCTCGGAATAGTGTCAAAAGATTTTCTAATATCAATGAAGCAAAAAAGGATATTGGTTTCATCATTACGGAATTCCTCAGCGATGATTTTAAACGTAACAAGGTGGTCCACAATGGAATGATAGCCTCTAAACCCAACTTCGCCTCTAGCTCTTTTTCCATGGCTTTCTAGCCATGAGCCGATCTTATTTTCAAAAACACTACCATATAGCTTAGCTAAAATGGGGATAATCATAACGGTCCTATAATTAGAGGGGTTACTTGTATCCTCGCTTTTAAAAATAGGTACAATTAGGCTTTGAGTCCAAGGTTTTGGGAAGCCTTGCTGGATAGCTAAATTGAAGAGATTATGTATGTGAGGGATGATGATAAGTACTCCAATTAATACTTCATCTTAGTAACTTTCAATGTCCTTATCGTTTCCTTTTGAGAGCCTCTTAACCCCAAACTTAATGTCTTCTATAGAAAAAACTCGATCCTTTGTAGATTTGTTTGGCATGTTGTCCATGACATTACAGGATTCATATATATATATTATGGTAGAAATAAGAGTCCTTCAAGGAATCTTATTATTTTATTTAGTTTCACGAGTTATAATTTACCTCCATAATTTCTTAGCATCTATCTTAAATAGGTGCAAAATATTCTCTTGATTTCTATGTATGTAGTCTTTTTTTTTTTTGTTTAATGAAGGTTTTGTATCTATTTATCTTATCAAATTTTAAAGATGCATTGGAAGCATCCCTAATGGAGTTTCTAGCAATTTTACATTCATTGTCGTACCAAGGGTTAGTCGTATTTTTTTGTTCTTATGTAGAACCTCAATATAGCAATTGTTAATTGAAGTAGAGAGGGTTGATGTAAAATTTTGATAGTCAGCTTCAATATTGTTTCGATATGATATGAGTTAAATTAAAACATTGCTTGAGTCTTTTAAGAATAGATGACATTTTTTTGTGTGAAAAAGTAAGTGCCTTTAGTTGTCAGGGTGCTCCTCTATAGAGCTTTTGTTCATGGAAAAGTTAAGAGTTAGAGTTAGAGGTTTATAACCAGAGTCAGGTTTGTGGTCATCTAAAACATCAAAGTTTACTATTTGGTTATATATTGGGATTGTTAATATTACATAATCAACAACACTTATACCCAACCCATGTATACAAGTCATCTTGTTAGAATTTGACCACTTATTTAGACCATTGAAAAATTTTAAATCTTGAGAACCAAAGATCTTCATTAACTCAGTACCAAGCAAATTCTCAATCAAGTCTTCAGAGTTTCTTTTGTAAATGTTAGCTAATACAATTTCCTCCTCTATACAAAGAGGATTAGGGTTGGAGTCATTAATTAAAATAATAGATTGATTAGTTGCAGTTATAGCATTAAATTCTCCTAAACTAGCGATACTACCTTCATTTTTTATATTGTAGATATCTTGCTCTAAGATTTTGTAGGGACAATTCTTATCTAGATTGTTTTTTTGTATAAAAAGTAGAGTTAATAGTTGTGAAATAACATATTTTTATGTAAATCTTCTTAGCATTAATATCATATATCTTCATCCATATATACTTATTGAGAGGATATTTCTTATGAATTGGGATTTGAAGATAGATGTTCATTTTTATGTAACATGTTATGCCTCCAATCCCTCTACAGGAGGACTTCTTGTTGTATGTGGACGACAAAACAAATCATTCGATATTAGAGACCTTACATTCTTCATGCTCCCAAGTTTAAACCAAGATAATAATGTCAATGCCACTCGAGATCCATCTTAGTATAGGCCCTTTACTACATGGAAAATCACGCTAGTTTCAAAAGAGGATTGAGAGTGTCCTTAATTTATATTTATCGTTATCCTTTTGGTATATATCCCTAATAATAACTTTTGAGTTCCTAATTATTGCCCATTTTCCTTCCTTTCTACCTTCCTTTACCTTTTGAACCCCCTTCCTTAATAATTATGATACGAAATATTATAATGTAGATAAATTTTCTGGATAAAACCTGTGTATGAGTTTTTGAAACGTTCAATGTTTCGAATGGATATTCCACCCATCATTATGACTAACTGTGAAGACCTACATACTCAAGTATTGTAATGTTTATATATATATATATATATATATATATATATATATATATATATATATATATATATATATATATATAATATTATAGAAAAAACATTAATGTTAAGTGACTAGGTGTTAAAGTCATTTTAATATTACTTATCATTATTATTATTTAAAATAAATTATTTGTATTGATGATTATTTTTTTATATTACTATATGTGATTGTATTATAATACAATAATAATACAAATAATAATAATATGGTTTACTCTATATAGTAGTTGAGTATATATAATTGTTAGTCTTTGATAAAAATATAAATAAAATGTATAATATAGTCAAATATCTTATTATTTTTAATAAAAATATAAATAAATAAAAAACAATATAGTGAAATGTATATTTGATTATATATTACTATTTATAATATATAAATATAATTTTTTAATAATAAAATAATTTTGACAGAGCTATTTTATTGCATAGGTTATATTAATATTATTTATGATAAGCAATATTATTAAAATGAAAATGTTAATATTATTATGGTTGATCATGGTTGAGTATAACTATGTTTTATCTTGGTTAACCATAGTTGATTATAATCACTTTTGTTAACTATGTTTTATTATAGTTGAATTAGGTTAATTATGATTGACTGTAGTTACCCATGTTTGAGGATGGTTGGCTTTGGTTGACCATGCTTGACTATGGTTGGACATGGTTTAACATGGTCAATAGTGTTCCACTCTAATTAATCATGGTTGACTATGGTTAACGATGTTTGACCATGTTTTACTATGGTTGGACATTCTTGACCATAATTAATTATGATTGACTATGGTTGGCCATATTTGACTATGGTCTTCTATGGTTGACCATGTTTGATTGTGGTTCACTATGTTTGACCATGTTTAAGAATGGTTGACTGTGGTTGAAGATGTTTGAGCATGTTTGTCGATGGTTAACTATGCTTCACCATATTTGACTATGGTAAACAATGGTTTGACCTAGTTGATTATGTTTGACTATTATTAACCATGGTTAACCACATTTGATTATGATTGACTATGATCAACCATGTCTTAGCATGGTTCACTATTGTTGAAGAAGGTGATTATGGCTCACTATGGTCGACCATGTTTCACTATGGTTAATAGTGGTTGACTTTCGTAGAGCATTTTTTACTATAATTGATTTTGGTTAAGCAAGTTTGCATATGGTTAATTATAATTGACCATGGTCGTGTTTAAAGGCCATCTTTAACTTGATTGACTTTTGTTAAATATAAACTTGCATTGACTAAGTTTGACTATAATTGAATTTGGTTAACTATGCTTGGTTATGGTTGACCTTGATTGACTATAATTGACATGTTTTACTATGATTTAGCGTGATTTACCATGTTTGATTATGATTGGCAATGTTTGACCATGGTTGACTATGGTTGGCCATAGTTAATCATGTTTGATTGTGATTAACAATGATTGACTATGGTTGACCATGTTTAACCATGGTTTAATTTGGTTGACCATGTTTAAGTATGGTTGACTATGGTAGACCATCTTTAACCATGGTTGATTATATTTGATAATGGTTGACTATGGCTCACCATGTTTCACTATGGTTAATGATGGTTTGACCATGGTTAATTATGTTTGACGATTGTTAACCATGCTTGGCTATGTTTGACTATAGTTGATTATGTTTGACCATGTTTGACTATTGTTGACTATGGTTGGACATGTTCAACTATGATTGAATTGATATATTCCCCAATGGTTGTGTTGTATCATATAGTTCATGAAGGGTTAATTATTGGTTTCCATGTTCTATTATGGTTAGTTATGGATGACCATGGATGATCATGTTGACTATGGTTGAACATGGTTACGTTTGGTTCAGTATGGTTGGCAGGTTAACTTTGGTTAAGTATGGTTGACAATGGTTGACTATCCCTCATAATAGTTGATTAATGTTAACAATACTTGAAGATGTAGATATGGTATGACCATGATTAACTATGGTTGACCAAAAGTGACTAAGATTGACCATTGAATGACCAAAAGTGACTAAGATTGACCATATTGATTGAGAATGTTTGACTGTGATTTAGATTGTATTAACAATAGTTCACCAAATATTGTATTTAAGTATTGCTTTGACTATGAAAAGAAAATATCATTGATGATTAAGTTATAAATATTTGTAAGATTTGTAAGATGAAAAAGTTACAAGTTCCATTCTATAGGGGGCTAGGGTATGTATACCTAGGTAGAATTTAGTAGTCAAATATTTTGGGGTAGGAAGTCCCTTGTCCCACAAACAAGGGGGTCTCATACACCAATTTGATTTGTTGATTCACCATAACTTTAAAATTGGATTATTACTATTATTATTATTATTATTATATAAAGGTGTGTCTTGAATTGAATAGTAAGAAACAATAGTGAAAAACAAACCTAAGAAGAAAGATTATCCAAATACTTCTTTTGACTCATTACATGTCCATTTTATACCAATCTAACTAAGTTATTAATATTACTCAATTGACAAAACAGGAAAACCATTTTTTACCAATCTAACTAAGTTATTAGTATTACTCAATTGACAAAACAGAAAAACCATTTTATACCAATCTAACCAAGTTATTGGTATTACTCAGTTGACAAAACAGAAAAACAAAGTAAATCAACTTTAAAAACATTCAACAATAAACAATATATGCATTAACGATGAAGTTATGAAACATTTGTAATATCTTGTTCACCGAAGTTGTAGCAGAATTCTAAGAGGAAGACTACATGGTAGTATCTTCTACCAAATTAATATTTCTCACTCATTGTATCCATCGTTTTGATAGAGTGCATTTGTGATGCTAAGTACAAACAGTCCCCGTATAGCCCAACTAAAGGTGGGCTCTCCTACTCAATTTCCGGTAGGACCATTTCAGCTATTGTTTTCAGTTCTCTTGCGAGGATTTTCTTGCAGCAAATGGATGCCTATTCCACAATTAAACGGCCTGCAGCTTTAACCAAGGAACATAATATTTAGCATTAAGGTGGTGGTTCTCTTTAAATCTAAGAGTAGTATGTATAGTATTTCAATAAAGCATAAAGCATAAGATAAAACAACGGATAAGTCCAAATATATGATTA
The DNA here is from genome assembly GCA_009831015.1 of Picea engelmannii. NCBI lineage: Eukaryota > Viridiplantae > Streptophyta > Pinopsida > Pinales > Pinaceae > Picea > Picea engelmannii. The sequence goes on along the minus strand of ML786444.1, from coordinate 492,243 downwards.
GAACGCAGTGGAGAGTGTGCTATACTTACCAAGCTGAGCCAAAGGATCCATGTCTTTTAATGCYAATAAAACCAAGCTGAGCCATCGGATAAGTGGATTCTTATTATAAGCTGAGCCAACGGATAAGGACATATTTGTAAAATTTAGTGGAGTCTTACGAARCTGAGCCAACGGATAAKTCCAAATATACGATAGTGTACTGAGGCAAAGGATCCATGTGGAGTCTTCAAGGACATATTTGTAAAATTTAGATTCTTCAAGTAATCTACGAATGATACAGCTGCGATACAAGCAACCAAGCAACCGAGACTGATCCTAATTTTGCAACCAACCAASCWAGCRATACAAGCAACCAACCAACCAAGCAACCAACCAACCAAGCAATGGATGCTATGGCGGATAATATGTTGCTCTCTCAGCTCAGGATGAAGAGGAAAAACTTCCCGGGCGAGTGTCAGAGTATTAGGAGTATCGCTATTGTCCTCCAGCACTTGCAAGATCCATTGACAATTTTCAAAATTGCCACTCCAAACAATTTGCTGGCTGATAACATCAGCCGAAGACCATAAGACCTCTCACCGTGACTTTAATTAGACCAGCAGAAAGAATGCTCGCATCAATATTTTTTTGTGACATTGTTCCTCACAATTTCATCCTCGTATGAATAAATTTCCACCATAATATCCACTCTGCTCGTTGTTCTCATTTCATCCTCATAGGAATGAATTTCCGAAGCCTACAATTACATCAAACTGCTGGGAATGTGCAACATAAATAATAGTGGCACCAACGTTGCAACAGAGAAACGTGTAAACTTTCGAATATAATCACTCTCTGTACATCCGATAAAGTATTCTAAATTTAATATATTCTTCTGGCTTTTTCTCCACACGTCAAACTCAGATGAAATGGAACCAACTGTCCTAATTCCAGTTACCAAATGGCTATGAATGTTGCAGATAGAGGACGTTGGCCCCGTCAACGGGAAGAGAAAATTTGACGAGGGAATCTTTATTTTACTTCTGCATTTCCTCACCATTCTATTAATAGGGTCGCGGCATGGAAATGAAGAATATAGCGTCCACAGAGAACGAACGGTACAAACCTCGGTATAGACTAGTCGTGCCTATACACAATTGACTTCGCTAGATAAGAATGGTGAAGGTGCAGAGTTGAAGGCCCGGTGGTCGAGTTCCCTGGTGGATCCGGTGGGCCAATCGCCTGGTGACCCAGTGGACGGAATACAACATGACAAGGTTCCATACTTGATAAGGAAGAATCATGAAGCTTCAATGTTGAAGCATCGAGTGGATGGGTGGGTTTATCACCTGGTGGTTTTGCCACATCAGTTCCATAACAGCATCCATGTAGAAGCCATGACAGAGCCACAAAAGTAGCCACATCAGTGCCAGGCCACGTACTACTGCCAAGTCAACATGGTGTCTGAATAGGGCTGGAGGACGTGTTGACGTCAATCTAGTACATGTGGAAGCAGTCCACGTGGAAACCAATTCATCTTCAATGTCAAGATTGGAGATCCGAAGATCGAGGGAGTAGTGCAGTGTTAAATAGAGTAGTGCAGTGTTAAATCTTGAGGGCCTAGTGGCTTGGTAGGCTAATTAACCCAGTGATCAAGACATAGAAGATCAATAGAGGAGTTCAAACCATGTGATGGAATAATAGACTTAGAATGGATTAAATCCTGATCGTTATAAATGGGAAGGATCAGCGGCTAAGATCAAATCGGAGTACCGACAAAGAGTTGAAGGGGTAAGTTTAAATCCCCGGTGGCCTGATGGTCCGGGTGGGCAGGTGATCATGGCAGGCCAATCTCCAGGTGGTATATGAGATCGGAAGAAATAGTTGAGGGTAAAAAGTTCAAAAGGCTTTGTGAGCCCGGTGGGCCGATGAGCCCGATATCAGGGGAACAAGATCAACGGTCAAGATTGAATCTAGGAACGATCTGACCGTTGTTGAGTGTTGAGGGGTTTGTTGTATGTTTCAAGTCTCGGTGGTCCCGATCAACCAGTGAACAGAATGAAAACATATCAACGAGTGAGATTTGATCAAGAACCTCATTTCACGACAGTTGTGTGTTAACATCTATACAGTGAAACCAATGAACAGATTGCAAGAGAAATTAGAGGAGATCGGGACCGGTTTTCATCGAGGTGTTTTGTAGCCTGATTTAATGGAGAATCGAGGCATCTCGAGCTGACCTGTTAAGAACAATTTTTGTGGATAAAATCTTGAGTGTATGGTTATAAATAGTGATGCCACAAAAATTTTGAGTGTGAGTGAGTGAGAAGAGTAAGTATGAGGAAGTGAAGCTTTGAGGCTCTGAGGTTCGAGGATGCCACACAATGAAAGAGAGGGAAATGTAAACATATAAGGATGGATGGAAAGTGCAAGGTCAAAAGGAATATATGAAGTCATGTAAATTGTGAACTCGGAGAGAATGTTGTGACAACAAAGACAGAGCAACAAATTTGTGCAGGTGAATGCTTGAAGTAAAGAGATTATTTGGTATTGTTGACAGTTTTAGGAGATTGGTGTTTCTTGCATGTTGGTGCCTGCAAATATTGTAGTTGTAGGTTGGTGCCTACAGGAATTATTGAGTTCGTGCTCAGCTGAGGAGATTGGTGTCTCCTACATGTTGGTGCATACAAATATTGTAACAGTAGGTTGGTGGCTACATAAATTTCTAAATAAAAGTCTTGTGGTTTTCTCATATTTGTGTTTCCACATAAAATCTTTGTGTACTTTGGATTGTATGTTTGTATGCACATTTATGTTATAACCCAAGGGGCGCATATATAGGGTTAAATGTATATGATATGATCCCAAGGGGCAGCATATGTGTGGATAAATGTACATGTAATGTGTAAATATATATGTAATAGGGTCGATCTAATAGTAAAGAGGGCTGATGTGTAGGTGTGAATAGGTATATATAGAGATCATGTATTCAGTTCTGTAGACATTTGACTTGTGATGTATGAATGTGTTTGGTTATGTGGAGGAGGTTCTCCTATTGCTTGAGTTATTGTATAACTTATCTATATTGGATGTGTGCTCCATGCTCACATTGGTGTACATGATGTGTACTTCTTCTGGTTTATTTTGAATCGTATGTGAGTACATTGAAGAACAAACAGTCAAAGACAGATCGTCAATCGAAACCGTAAAAGACAAATTTTACACTGACTTACACAATGGTTTCCTTTGCATTGTTTCGTCCTTGTTACATAAATTTATGTTAAACAAGGGAGTCGAAGACATTGTCGAATACCAACCTCTCTTGGGAAATCCTCCACTAAACTCAAATTGGAAAGAGAAGCATGAAGAGTGGGAAGAATGCTTTGAAGCCAATTGCAAAGACACTTGTGAATCTTGGGATTACTTTTTAAAGAAATTAGAATAGCAAGAATGATCAACATTGTCGACTTTGCGTAAGTTTGGTCAACGATGGAGGGTTGGATGATCAATGATATGTGTTATCACACAAGTTGTAGGTTGGGAAAATCCCGACCCAACCACCAAATGGAGACAAATTTGTGAACACCTACCCATTGTCACCTTAGGCAGTTATTCCTGTAACTTTAGAGATGATAAAATCACCTCAAGGGGGGGATTTTGGTGACCCTAGGGGAATGAGATAGAAAGTGAAGAGATGAAGGAAGGGCCCCCCTATAGGTCAATATTCTAAGCATGGAAAGGCTTGAGAAAATATTCTTCGTGGTAGCCAAAGGTTTCCAAGAGGTAATAGTATCTGTAAAGAGTGATGTATTTGCCTGAGACACAAGAACAAGCCAAGTATATGCGTATAATGTTAGGTGGACAAGAAAGTTAATATTTTTGCCGCTAATTGAAGAAGTAAATAATGATTTATATTAGAAACAAAATAATAATGACATCTACAAAATAAAGTTGCTTCAATCTTAGTGAAAAGTAGAAGAGACAAGCTAGCAAATGATTAGTTTAACTCAAGAAGATAGCATGAAACATTAGCAACAATGTAAGATTGTTGTAAAAAAATTATGCAGAAATAATTATCAGCCTTATGGCTATAGAAAACATTTTATTATAGCAAAGAAATCATCCGTCAAAACTTTACAACAATCCACCCAAAAAGTGCACTAGCCTTAGTAGATTAATGTGGCAAACTTTTAGCAACTTTTAACGGTTGAGTAGTGAGTTACAAATGAAAATGTATTAGAGTTTTTGCAGCCCTAATGGATTTAGATGAAAAGTTATAACAACAACAAGAAATACTTATCAAATTGAGGTTCCCTAGTGGCTCAACCAAGCACATAAAGCATAGAATTTATTCCAAATTTAACAATCTCAAAAGAGTGATTTTTTGCATTTGCTTACGCAAGTATTTTATATCTCTAATGATAAAATCATATTAGTGAATTTAATATTTGGGTGAATGGAGTCTTTAAACACAAGTTGGATCAACAATATCCTTAGGGGTGCAATTACTCTTACTCCCTAGGGTATGCTAATCAAACTAGGGTAAAGTCTAGGAGGGTATACAGACTTGTATTCCTCCTAGCAACCCTTGCAAAATGACTTGTAAACTTATAAAATTAAATGAATATTAGTGGAGGGTGTATCCAAAATACTCCTCCTAGGGTTTAAAACAACAATAACTGAGAAAGAGAAAGAAATAACTGACAATGCATAATTTTTCTTACCAATTCCAAGAACGAGAGAGATCAAATCCTAGTTCACCAAGAAAATTACCATCCAATAGAAAGAAAGCAAGTCTCTGATAGGTCCTCACCACCTTAGCTCATCCAATCACCAATATATAACACCAAAAATCATTTGCACAAGATATAAACACCAAGAATCCTCAAGTATAATGAAAATTTCAGCCAAGTACTTCTCAAAATGGGAGAGTTATGTTATAATGAAATAGAGTTGATTTGTATTTATACAAAATGCTATAATCATAGTTTTTTCACTTAGGTTAGGGAAAACACAAAGTAAGGGGAAAACAAAACCTTACTTTTCCCCTTTACTAAAAAATTCATACTTTGCACATAAAGTAAAACCCTAAATAAGACGTCACCCTTCTAGGGAGACGTTTTGACACTCTTCCAATTCATTGGAGAATAAGGTGGAGGTTGTTAGGGCTTATAGAGTCTCCTCTTCATGCGCCAAGGTATATTC